>JAHLJT010004567.1:86105920-86133642 GCA_031308135.1 Acheta domesticus
TTTGTACAAAATCTTATCTTATATATTGCGATGTGTCGGGGACCATCGCAGTCCTCCACCCTTGCGTCACGCCAAATTACCGGACGGCAGGAAAGAACTACGCGCCCTCGAATTAGATACGCCCAGCCGCTCAAGCCCCCCATAAACTTTCAACTATCAATTATACCCTTTTTCTGACAATACCGCGATGCGTCGGGTGACCATCGCACCCTCTCACCCCCGCGTCACGCCAAATTACCGGAAGTTGGAAAGGGCCACGCGTCCACCGCGACCCGATTTAGTTCCGCCCAACGGCCCAAGTTCTCCAGAAGCCCCTAACAATAAATCTTACCCTTTGTCCAACAATACTGGATGATCGACAGCCGGAACAACCATTTTAGCGACTTGGCGATCGCACCCGGCTCAATAATCCTCTAAAAGCCTATAAAATCATCACATGCCAAAGCAGAAGGGACACGTGCGCGCCTCCTCCGGCCTAACAATGCCGGCCAATGAACAACCAGAAGGCACCGTTGATGAAATAGAAGGTCTCGAGAAGTTCAAATCCGACCAATAAAATCACTAGGCAGGAATGCACGTGAGCACTTTGAGATTTTTCGAAAAAACGAAAGGGACAGACGGGCGAGCGAGGCCAGAGAGGGGGACGGGCGACAGACGCTAGAGAGGACGGTCGTGCAGGAGAAGTCGTATGGAGATAGAAACCAACAAGTAAAGTTTTGAGTAGATTAACAGTGGTAGTTAAGAAAGCCACCGAATATTAGTCAGTAATGAAACCTGCGGTAGAAAGGGAACAGCAGCAGTGAGTAAGGCACACACTGAGCCGACCCACTGCGAAATTGCCCGGTCTTCACGGAATTAATTCCGAATAGCCAAAGTTTGGCTTCGAGCGTCATACGCGGTCCAGGTGTCGTGTGACGGCTGAGACGCGCGCGAGCATCACGTCGCGACCCGCCCGGTCATCCACCGCCGACGTCCCGTGCGCCGGAGTCATCACCCGGAGGCAATCGGAGGCCAACCTTGCAACGTCCGGCGTCGCCTCCTGAGGTCCGACTACACTTCTCCGTCGCTCGGCGAGCAATCCAGTCGCGGTGACATTACCCATCTAACATCACAGATTGTAAGTTGTCATCACATCATTCATTAATCGGCTACTAAAGTGACAATAACCCAGCATCAACCTGAACAGTTTCTCTTCGTTTAATTTTTTGAATAAATTAGTCCCCGCCATTTGGTCGGGTGAACCAATTAATACCTAGCAAAGTGTTATTATTCTAAATCTTAAGAAACCACCAATGCAACCCTTCGACCCAGGGCGCTCACCCCTGAGACGCTCAACGCCGGCGACATTAAGCAGGTAAGTGGGCATGCGCTTGGCGCCCTTATTAAATAAATTCAGCGCGTGTCCCCTCCTGCGACTTGGGACGACTGTCACACCATAAGTGTGTCGGCGCCTCCATTTTGTGAGCAGTTCCATCACATAAATTGGACGCCCAACGTGGTGTTTTTATACGAATAATTGAGCTGGTGTAGACTCAGTCATAAATTGACACCCAACGTGGTTTTCTATTCACGAATAATTGAACTTGTGTAGCGGGCATCTCATAAATTGGTCGCCCAACTTCGTTTGTTTTCACGTATAATTCAGCTTGTGCAGCGTGCAGAGCATAAATTGACACACAACGTGGTTTTTAACTAGTATTTTACTTTGTGTTACTCGCACCTGTGTTTTTCTTATTGAACTCACTAATTCTTTCTTATCCATTTTCCGTTTACGCTTGCTCAATTATTGCCCAACTGAAGATTGCATTTGGTTTTAATGTGTGTTTCTTTTGATATTTTGTATTTTATGAGGTTTTCAATCACTTTGCTTGCGTGTGAGACTTAAATTTTATATTGAACTTCCGGTAATTTTTACATATTTTGTATCAGTGAATGCTCAGAGTATTACAGTGATTCTCATAACTTAGAAGCCCAAAGTGTATTTATAAGAACATTTCACTCTCTTTTCAGACGCATAATTTCATTTTATGTTATCTTTCTTTTTACAATTTCTTAATGCGTCATATAGTGTTAAGTGTGGTTAATTGAACTCTATTTTAATTTTTTTTTCCTTTTTCATTATACGTGCTATTTCCGTCACGTAACAATTATATGTTTACTTAATAGTGTTTACTTTCTATTTGAAATTTTATGTTTATTTCTCAGTGTTATCCTCTAACATTCATTGTGTGTGTTTTGTACTTTTCTTTTTATTGTGTTTGATTGTGTACTCATGTGTAACGCGCTGTAGGCGTCATTATCGTACTTACGTCACTTCGAGGATTGCTCGCTCCAACGATGGCTGAAAATAATCCCATTCAAAACTCCGAGGTTTCTGACCCCGCTCCCGCAAACGCCCGACGCGCCTGCCGAGCTCACGCCCCCAGCTGTTCTCGCCCCTACTGTCGGGGTTTCTTTAGAGCAGGTACTCGAGACGAGTACCGCCGAGGCCGGACCTACCCTCGCCGCGGCCGCCTCCGACGCCACCCTCAGACCAAATGTCTCAATTTTTCAGCACTCTTATCGCAAAATTTGACGAACAGCGCGTCAAGAATTAAATTCTAAATTTCAGGACTTGAATTCCAGATTTGATTCGAAATTTTGTGCCCTTGATAGTAGATTAGACGAACACCTCACTAATTTCACCCTTTTTCAAAGTGAGGTGTCTCAACAAACTAAATTCGGTTAATTCAAAGGTCGATAAACAGAGCACTAAAATCGCCTCTCTCGCCTCTGCTGTTGAAAATAATTCTAAGCAAATTTCTGACATCAAAGAACATTTAACAGGCCAACTAAAGAAATGCGAATCGCTCCAGTCTGAAACAGTTCAACAAATGACAGAATTTAAAGACAGCATAAACAAGGATATTGCAACCGTTTCAGAAAAGCAATTGAATTTGGGACATTGGGCTCGTGATAAATTTAAAGACAATGAATCCGAAATTTCCACTTGAAAGGCGAGGTGACTAAGAAACTAAAAGGGGTTGACAATAAGATTGAAGGATTTCACGACTCCCTGAACAATAAAATTGAAACAGCAAAATTAGTTATCCAGGCACAGGCGGAAATGGAACGGAAAGAAATCGAAGTCAAAATAGACGAACTAGAAATTAAAGTAGCGGAAAAGACTATTTCAGCTTTCCCGGTTAATGCTATGCCACTGTCAATTCCTCCAAATTTAAAATTCTCTGGTAATCGCGGTGAACAGCCCATTACGTTCTTACGTAATGTTGAAAATTATTTTGCTTTAGCGAGACACATTCCTGAATCTTCTAAACCGAAGGTTATAGCCCAAATGTTGGTTGACCATGCCCAAGAATGGTTCCAAACATTGTTACCAGTTCCGGCCTGATTTTCAGGATTTTCGTTCCAAATTTATTAATCGTTTTGGGATAGAAACACCCAATACAATTTTAAAATGGATTTGGCTAAAGGTAGATGGGGACCAGAATGGTAACATGTCTATGCGGGATTATGCAGTGTCTCGCATTGCCCTACTTAAACAATGCGAACCTACTCCCCCTGACGACGAAATTATGTGGCTATTAACTCGTCATTATCCATCTGTCATTCAAAACCTCCTTAAAACTAGTTTTGTAAAAGATCTTGAGCAATTTCAGATCTTATTGGGCGATTTCGACCAACGAATGTGCAATTCGCTTCTTATCAAAATCAGAGTCAAAACTCTTCACGCCCACGTAATGGCAATAATAATAATCAGAATCGAGGATTTCCCCCACGCCATTCGCAAGGTCAAGAGCGTCCTTTTAACCACGGCCCTTCGCCGCACTTTCCCCCCGCCCCCTCCCCCCCGGCGCCGACCAGTTTTCCGCCTCCCTTCATTGTCGGTCAAGGCCAAACCGCGCCCCTTCTCGCGCCGCCTCGACAGCCCCAGGTCAACCACCACAGAGGCCGTTAAACCGCTTGGCCCGATTTACTACCGAAGATTAATACGTGGCTTAACCACATCCCCCATGAATCTTCCAGATTTACACCTTTCGAGGCTCAATTCAATAAGAAGCCGAAACCATTGTTTCCTATTTTAGCAAAAATGGCCACTCAAATTCCAATTTCCCCTGAGGATCGGTGTCAAATTATTCTCTCAAATTTAAAGAAAGCTGGTGATACGAGAAAACAACACCAGAAGAGTAAACCCATTTATTCAAAGTCGGCGATAAAGTTTTAATCAAAGCTCTCAGAGTATCTAATCAGCCTGAAGGCCTTATTAGTAAATTCTTTCCTTTATTTGTAGGTCCTTACCAAATTATGAGGCTTGTAGCCCCCAACGCTTGCACTTTACGTAGCACAGATGGTTCCGAGGTTGGTCCTCACAATTTTTATAACCTTGTTCCTTTCAGAGATTAAACTAGATTAATTGGCTGAAAGAATAAAAGCCCTCATTTATGTCGCTCTGATTAGGTAACCTTATTTTAATTATATTCTTGTGGATCCAGCCCGGTTGCCCTGGCACGTCTTATTATTAATTAATTTCGTGGGTTCGCTACTACTTCAATGCTTTGGTTAAGTGATTGTTATAAGTGAACGTCGTTGTTGATTAAAAAGAGAGAAATAATTCAGATATCCCTTAGATATACTCTGTCGAGAGTTGACGAGAGTTATAGCCATTGACTTTAATTAATGAAACGAGCTCCATTCTGATATTATGAATTTAATGTTTTTGCAACCCAAGTCCTTTGTTTAATTCATTGGTTGTTTTTCTCACGTTTACCATTCTATTTTCAATTCTCCATCGTGTTGATATTTTGTTTCCTCCTCTTGTGTTTTAAATAATTTGGCCACTGTTGACTATTATGCTTATCTATTATTTTGCAAATGTCACATTTATTCCACTTGTTTTTATACCTCTAAAATCGTATTAAAAGAGCGTCAAATATAATAATGATTAACAGGGTTCCCACTTTTGGCTCTTCACTTTGCACAATTATTCAATTTGCAGTAGCGTTTAACTAGTTTTAGGTACCCCATTGTTTCATTTTGCCAGTCTTTCTAAGTTTTGTTTCCAATTATCCCTCTATGTTATCTTCTTAATTACTTATTTAGTGCTTAGTTTGCTTTTAGTTTGAGTAGGTGTTGCTAATGGCCCACCACCATTTCTTATTTTTGAAAAATGATAAAGATTATTTTCATTCATTTTCTTATCATTAATGTGTTTGTATTACTTCTTAAAGATTTTGTGTCCTAAATTTATTGGTCATCTAGTTTTTTAGAGATAGCTTTAGTGTTGTTCCTCTTCATTAATTTTATCCTTTTGCTTAATTAACTAGTATTGTCTTATCATGTTAGAGTTGTCATTGAAACCCCTAATTTTCGTTCTGGACATGCCAGGTTTTTGTGTTTTCACAGCTTCATCTGTCGGCACATGCTCCCCAAATTTATTTATCATCTATTTTTGTAAATCTCCTTTTTTTGTTCTTAGATTAAAAAAAAACATGTCCCATGCGTTTTTTTAATCTCATTGTACGGGGGGGTAATGCGATGTGTCGGGGACCATCGCAGTCCTCCACCCTTGCGTCACGCCAAATTACCGGACGGCAGGAAAGAACTACGCGCCCTCGAATTAGATACGCCCAGCCGCTCAAGCCCCCCATAACTTTCAACTATCAATTATACCCTTTTTCTGACAATACCGCGATGCGTCGGGTGACCATCGCACCCTCTCACCCCCGCGTCACGCCAAATTACCGGAAGTTGGAAAGGGCCACGCGTCCACCGCGACCCGATTTAGTTCCGCCCAACGGCCCAAGTTCTCCAGAAGCCCCTAACAATAAATCTTACCCTTTGTCCAACAATACTGGATGATCGACAGCCGGAACAACCATTTTAGCGACTTGGCGATCGCACCCGGCTCAATAATCCTCTAAAAGCCTATAAAATCATCACATGCCAAAGCAGAAGGGACACGTGCGCGCTCCTCCGGCCTAACAATGCCGGCCAATGAACAACCAGAAGGCACCGTTGATGAAATAGAAGGTTCGAGAAGTTCAAATCCGACCAATAAAATCACTAGGCAGGAAGCACGTGAGCACTTTGAGATTTTTTCGAAAAAACGAAAGGGACAGACGGGCGAGCGAGGCCAGAGAGGGAGGACGGGCGACAGACGCTAGAGAGGACGGTCGTGCAGGAGAAGTCGTATGGAGATAGAAACCAACAAGTAAAGTTTTGAGTAGATTAACAGTGGTAGTTAAGAAAGCCACCGAATATTAGTCAGTTAATGAAACCTGCGGTAGAAAGGGAACAGCAGCAGTGAGTAAGGCACACACTGAGCCGACCACTGCGAAACTTGCCCGGTCTTCACGGAATTAATTCCGAATAGCCAAAGTTTGGCTTCGAGCGTCATACGCGGTCCAGGTGTCGTGTGACGGCCTGAGACGCGCGCGAGCATCACGTCGCGACCGCCCGGTCATCCACCGCCGACGTCCCGTGCGCCGGAGTCATCACCCCGGAGGCAATCGGAGGCCAACCTTGCAACGTTCCGGCGTCGCCTCCTGAGGGTCCGACTACACTTCTCCGTCGCTCGGCGAGCAATCCAGTCGCGGTGACATTACCATCTAACATCACAGATTGTAAGTTGTCATCACCATCATTCATTAATCGGCTACTAAAGTGACAATAACCCAGCATCAACCTGAACAGTTTCTCTTCGTTTAATTTTTTGAATAAATTAGTCCCCGCCATTTGGTCGGGTGAACCAATTAATACCATAGCAAAGTGTTATTATTCTAAATCTTAAGAAACCACCAAATGCAACCCTTCGACCCAGGGCGCTCACCCCTGAGACGCTCAACGCCGGCGACATTAAGCAGGTAAGTGGGCATGCGCTTGGCGCCCTTATTAAATAAATTCAGCGCGTGTCTCCTCCTGCGACTTGGGACGACTGTCACACCATAAGTGTGTCGGCGCCTCCATTTTGTGAGCAGTTCCATCACAATATTCAACTACGAAAGCGTTGGCCAACGCCTCGCAGATTCACAGAATCGCTGTTGCCCGTTGCACAGCCGCCAAAGCCTACATCACCTCATTGCGACTACTGCTTGCAGCAAATCTAAATTCTGCGTAGTATTTCATTCACTATGAACTTAATCGCGTAAGCCACACTACAATTTCTAACATTTAATAAATAATTTACATTTTTGTAAAATTTGAAAAAAACAACCTATAGAGCAATATGGCTTGTATGTCATCTGATAGAGTACATTTACCACTATCCCTACCTAAAGTTTAAAGAAAAAATTTGGAGCCGTTTTTGAGAAATCTTGTTTTTGTAATTTTTTTAAAATTGCACATATTGCACGCAATATTGCACGAAAACTAATAAAATTTTGAAAAACATTTACATGACCTTTATGAAAGAACTCAATATGCAGAACAAATTTTATTTGAAGAAAAAATCTCTATCTTGAATTTTGTAGTCGGAGAAAGACGCTGAAAAAAATTCAAACTTTCACAATTTTTCAAAATTCAGTTATCCATGAAAATCGGACCTACGCCATGCTAATAAGTGTATTTTACTCTATTCATGCAAGAAATTTGAAGAAAAAATTTGGAGTCGTTTTTGAGAAAATTTTGAAAATCTCCGGGGGTCTTCATATAAAGTACCTCCAAATTTTGAAGAATCTTTTTCAAAATCTCAAAGCTTCGACTAAAACCAGATCGACCGGGGAATATCCATTTTGGAAGAAATCATACATATGGTTTAGGCGCTACCAGTGTTCACAGACGGACGGACAGACAGACGGACAGACGGACAGACAGACGGACAGACGGACAGACAGACGGACAGACGGACAGACAGACGGACAGACGGACAGACAGACGGACAGACGGACAGACAGACGGACAGACAGACGGACAGACGGACAGACGGACAGACGTTTTCCTTTCAATTAGTTTTTCGGTAACAAGGACCTAGAAAACAGGGTTTCTGGTTACACCACGTGTTAGGAGATTTTTTTTCTTAATTTAGCAACTGGTATTATCCACTTTTTCGTTTTCACGGCTCGGCAATGAATTTTTTTCCGCCGAGAATTCACCACGTTTTCGCGCAGCATTACTTAACTTTGCCTATACTACGTATATCACTCTGTGTATACGTGCGTATACGGGAAAGTAAAAAACTCTTTGCAAAAGCTAATCAGGTACTTTTATCTCCTAGCACAGTTATCTCCCAAATATAAAGAAACTACACATACAAGCATCCGACGATTAAGCCGCATAGCTCTCAAGAGCCTTACAATGAGGCTCTTGATGATCCTTACAATGATTCGATAAAAATCCTTTACACTCGCTTGCGAAGGACGATTTGGATCTCTGCGGGCGCAGAGACTGCACTACGTTGAATAAGAGTTACTTCTTTCACACTTGATACAGTAAAATAAATATTTATTTTCACTTATTTAGAGAAATAATACTACACAAAATTAAATTAAAATGTTTGTTTCTCCTTATAAACAATCAGATAGAAAAATCCAGTCATGTATTTTGCTTTAAATTCAATTATCAAAAAACGTTTCTTTCAACCATAGATGACCAGAGATGAGAAAATCAGAGACCTGGGATAGTAGGTTTTTGGGGATCCCTAATTTCAAACGCTTCTCCCAATTCATCAATTCATAAAATAACCAATATAGATTGATTTGAATTAGAAGTAAATACATAACAGACTTATTTGGACATTCAGAACCAAAGAGTAGACGCTGTCAAAGCGACGCGTCAACAAACGTAGGGATTCAGTGCTCTATATCAATTATATTAAACATGTCTCTCCAAAGCCTAATCGTAATGAGACGGAATAAACGTGAAGGAGGCTTTGGGAATTGGTGCTTGGGAGAGACGGAAGCTTTCAAGTTTGTCTTATGATAGCCAGCGAGCTGAACAATTCGAACGGCGACGGTACGTGGAAATTTTTTTTATCGAGATTTAAGTTATTGGGATAAAGGACTTTGAGGCGATGTTTTGGAGGTTCATTTCAGGGCTTGATTTAAATAGAATTCGTATTACCGAAGGGTTTAAATAGAGTAGCTTCGTAGCTGGGTAAAATAATATTAATAACATCAGTAGATAATAATAGCAGTCGCGCATAGGGTTCCATACGGAACCGAAATTAGGGCCAGTCGGGTCGCGATGGAATATATAGAATGGTTTAAGAAATTAATCCAATAATTAGGAATATCACGTGTCTTCAAAATTTAGACGGACAATCGGAGACATCACTTGAACCGCACGGGAACCATCCGAGAAGACACTCATTCGAGAAACACAGTAAGCTTACGAACTTTCTATATTGAAAAAAAACGTAAAAATCTATAATCAAAGAAAAGTTCAATTATCAAGTCATGAGATCTCGCATATTGTAAATTTAGCGATAATAAAAATTGTTATTGTTTTCTCAAGAGAAAAGATTGAGAATTCATAACTTAATTCGACAGTAAGTTTTATCTTCCAGAGAAATTCCAGTGATCTTGATTCTGTACAGAATCACTCGTACATACACAACACGTAAGGAAAGTTGTAAGTCAGATCCCATGAATGTAAATGAAAGTGATCCAATAATATTTAAAAAAGTTAGCAGTATATTTAGTTGATATTAGTCATACGTAGTGATTAATATTAGAAAAGTAGAGGACGGTTGCAGAAGTGATAAATATTTTAAAGTTTACTCAAGTAATCTTCAATTCATGAAAACTTCGATTTTGTGGTTAAATGCTGTTTTCAAAGTTTTCACTGGCAGCTTCAGCAACATCTAGTATCGATTAAGATGTAAAGACAGATTGCAGTGATGGCAGCAACATAGGTAACTTTCTGTACACACATTCAAGAATTGAAAATGTATTCATGGTGAAAAGAACCTTCGCACGTTTCTTATGTTATAACTGGTGGAAACAAGCACACATAAGGAAGACATACTCAGTAAGTGCAGATGCTATACTCGTAGTAGAAACCCCTTGACTTATCAATATCACTCTTCGTGTGTAATAATTTTTTCGTGGTGTTTTAAAATGTTTAATTATGTTCATATCAGTAGAGAAAGCTATTGAGAAAAGGTTGATGAAGATGTAAGAAAATATTGCATATCTAGCAGCATATTTATTACTTATATTCAAGAGTTTAAAATTTATTACAACTTCGTTTCCTGTATTTCACAGAACAGGTGTAGATAGCCAGATGGAAGCACCGAAAGGGAAACCTACTCAATAATTGCAAGCACAGTACACGTCATTTTCATTTGAAATATACCGTCCACATGTGTGCTGTATTCGAAATCTTGTACCCGTTTTAGTGAGGTGTTCATTTTTTAAATCTTTGGCATCAAGATTTTATTGTACATTCACATATCAAAAATGAACAGGATACATTAATTTTCAATTCATAGTTTAACGGTCAATTGGCGCCAAATCATTAAGTTGTGTATAGTAACCAACAAAATCCGAAAATATCACTGTCAAACCTAACGAATTAATTTGGATGGACGTGTTTTGATGGACGTGAACGACAATTTATAGATACTATTTTAATAGACGGTCTTAATGTGCCCAAAACGTGGCTTCTTGAAAAAAGGCTACTGATTTATTCTAAAATACACCGTTTCTGTGGTTATTATACATTATTAAATAACACTTTCATACACAAACCTGCTCCGACGCAGAATTTTCTCGTTAAAATGTTCTAAATTGTTCATTCATTTCTGCTTTTTTTGAGAATTCTCAGTCTTGTGTATTCTTCTGTGAATTTATATTAATTTTGATGGAATGCTAGAAAAATTGAAGAAATACATTTCTAAACGAAATAACTTTGGTGTGTTTATTCAGACTTCAACTTCAACAGAAATGGTTAGTTCTGCTTTGAATGTTCACTTAGCGTACAAAAGCAATTAACAAAACCTATAACATATGAATGAATCACAAAGAGTTCCAGGTACTATGTTCGAAGCAGGAATAATATGTTATGTTTAAAATCGATCTATTGATGTGTGAAAAAAAACTTGTATGAATATACAAAGTACGAAGCTTTGCATTCTAATGAGATATAAAATACGGGTACAAAATGTCATCTCACAAATACCGTACCCATTCGCAATACCAAAATATTCCACTTTGTTGACGATAAACACGTATGTGCTTCTGGTATTCTCGTTTATTTTCTCTTTTATGAGGATAAAGAAACATTTTCTTACGTTTTAGCCTTAAACTGACAAAGGCAAAATAAAATAAACAACTCGACAAATGCTTTATAAGATTGAGTACGAAGCTTTCATCCGATCACCCATTATCATACGAAGTTTCAAAAAATAATGTACAAACGCTCTCGTTGTGAATCCACTTAAACAGAGCACTGATGATGAACACAAGAATGGGCAGCAAATGGACGACAAACATAAAAAAAGTTACATCTTTACTTTTCAACACGTTCTGATATAGTGAACGCACCGCTGACTAAGGTATATGCAGCCGGGATAGAGGGACAGTCTATGCTTGGACGTCTTACTATCAGCGCATTCTCAGGTACTACTATCCGGCGAAGCGTTCGCCAGAATGAATAGTAACGTTCAAATCGGTGAATGAAGCACATCGTACCAGATTACGAGGTGGTCACAAGACACGAAGAGCAAAAGAAATTTATTATAAGTTGAAAAATAAATAAATAAATAAAGTATCTTAATGACTTGTGCGTTACAAAATCCCAGTGGATGCATGTGTGGGTACATTCAACCAGCATGTTTCTGTGTTTCTACAATTATCCATTGACCACAAAACCAACATGATTCTTAGACATCTCTCATCACGAATATTCTTGTATTCTGTGACAGAAGTTCTTTAATCACTTAAATAATAATTCATCTGATTAGTGAAAGTCACAGAAGTTTCGGAAACGATCTTTTAAGTGGGTTAAACTTTCAATTCACATAGATTATATTTAAATACACAAAGCACGTTTCGAAAATCACGCCAGAACATCTTGAAACTTTTTCCATTGGAAAGGACGCGACGCCGCATCTGCAACCGGAAGCATCTGAACTACTGGCCGCCGCCGGGGCGGGCGCGTGGAGTCGCGCACGGCCGCACGACCTGCCTCATCCGGCGCGCGCCACGGCTGCCCTCGGCCCTTGGCCCTTGGCTGGCGGCCAGGGAAGCACGTGGCGCGGGCCCACGGCCGGCGTTGGCGCGGCTGGCGCGGCTGCGTTGGCGCGTCCTACCTGGCGGCGTGGCGCCTTCCCGCGCCGGCCGCCTGGCGCATGGCCGTGGGTCGTGGACGCGCGGGAGCGGGAGGTACGATCCGTGGCCGGGCGCTGTCGTCGTCGGCCCCCGCCGCCGCCGCCGCCGCTGACGCTGCCGGTCGCGAACTGCGCGGGCTGCCGGCGCGCGCCCCCGCCAGCCAGGCCAGACGCCCGCCCGCCCGCTCCCCGCCCCCCCCGCTCCACTCGCAGCCCCGGCGCCGCGCAGGCCCCGCGCGCGCCACCGGCCGGCACGCCGCCCCGGACTCCCCCCCCCCACCCAGACAGCAGTGGGGAGGGGTGTAGAGTTCGCCCAAGGCCAAGGTGCTTCTTCATCCTCGATAGAGTAGTACACCTCGAACTATTTTCATCACTTCCGTTGATTTATTAGTGCTTCCAAGCGCGGCATTGTTAGGGTCCCGTAAGTGCAGTGCATATGTTTTCCTCAGGAGATGATCTTCCTCAGCTGGACGGTGAGATCCGGCACAAACCTACTGTCAACTAGCGGGGTATTCCCCATAAAGATATCTCTAACCCGCCGGACACTGCCCCAGCCGGGACAAGCTCTTAGCTCCCGACTGTTCCCTGACATGCATAGACGCATAAAATGGGTAACGACCAAATTCTAGGTCCCAGCTTTCTGCACATTCTGGCAGCGCTTTACGGAGGATAACGATATCTGGTTCTTTCATAGTTAACTATTTCAAAACAATGTTCTCAACCAACTGCCAACAACTGAGAAGCTGATAGGCTAGACTTTCCTCTACATTTCCCCCATTATCTCGGGCATGAACTTTCGCTATGATACTCCTATATTTGAATTTATTTAGACGTGCGTTTAAAGAAAATAAGCTGTTTCATCCAATCGGGAGCTTGAACATCACCATAGTCACGTCACTATAGTAATATATAAGCTCCCGATTGGCTGAAACCGTGAACACCTGATTGACTTCAAACTTAATTAATCCAAAATAGGCGTGTTCATCACAAGGGTTGAGAGTATTGGCGCAGAAGCCACCGGTGGCAGGAGTCACATCGTCGTAGGTATTCTGATGAAATTTCATGGTGTACTAAAAGAGAAATATAGCAATAAAAGTAAATTAATTATATTAAATTTGTCTCTTATTATATATTAACTGATCAAAATGTTCATGTGTGAGTTAGTTACTTCCTATGGCAAAGCCATCTTGCAAAATATTCGTGGGTGGGAGGGTACACGTGCACTTTGCTTGGTATTCGGCGTTTAGAAATTGGTATGCGGAGGTTATCCCTCCAGCAAAATAAAATGCTTTTTGAAACTACCCTCAAAATGCAAATCGGTTTTTGACGGACATTGTTATCATGTCAAATTCATGGAAACGTGAGTTCTTACTCTGACAGTTCACATGGACATGACAAAAAAACATTTTGGAATATTTTTCGTAAGGAAAAATAATGACATTGTCATAGTGACAAAAGACGGGGCGGAGGCGGAGGAACTTTTGTGCGTATTACGCAAACATCGCAAAAATTAGAGAAATCCGACCAGCAAAAACAATAAATAAGGACATTTTAAGTTGTGATGTGCCAATGAGCACTAGATGCGAGGATAATGTAAATTTTACAAAATTGTAATAATTTTAAGCGACGTCAGTAGACAAGTGAATGGCTGCACACCATGTAAGTAATGGGGCAAGTCACGGGGAAAGAATTAAATAAAAACAGTTTTGGAGCAGGTAAGGAGGTGGGACACTCAAATAAATTGCACAGGTAATTTATTTAAGAACTATAAATGAATACGTGATAGAATAAGGGAGAAAAAACAATTTTCGCCACGAAGCAATGCCTAGGACAAACGACTAAAGAGACAGTGTGTTGTTTTTACGGAGTTTTCGTGGTGAATGCAAGTAGCTAGCCGACCAGACGGTACATGGTTTGGTAGAGAACGCGTTAAGGCTCGAACGTGTTGAGAAGGGGTTCAGATGGTGCTGAGGTGTTATTGTGAATGCAAGTGATGACGATCCAGACTTGTGGGACTCTGGAGGAGAGATGATGATATATTATGCTATGATGCTATGCTATGTGACGTTCTGCCCAGCATTACCGAAACGTCAGAAAGGGAAGAGTTCTGATTTTCTTTTGACTGACTGGCGGCACAGCTTTGTAAAAAGGACAAGTTGCATAGTTTGACAACGACAAAAAGAACTGATAATTATTCAAAGTAACTATAAAAATGTACATGTTTAAAGGAAACGCGCACAGTGTGAACGGGTATTTTGAATTAACATTCAAAATACCATTCACACTGCGCGCGTTTCCTTTAAACATTGCCATTTTTGTGAAATAATGTGTGTGTGAGAGAGAGAGATAAATAAATATTTATGTTTTGTATTGATTTTTTATTGCTAATATTCAAGGGTATTTTTATTGTAAGTGTTTGTTAACGATGTGAGAGGCGGCAACGATGCCATCATAACTAGTTAAAAAACCTAAAATGTCAATTAATGGAGGCTTTGGTATGAGAATTCATGGGTTTCTTCATTTTCTTTTGGATACGTATTAATATCCCGTAATCACGATAAATACCGGATCCTGTACAGACGTCTTCGCACCCCACGATCTTAAAACTTTTCTGTAAATGGTTCAGGGTGGTAGCCCACATGCTCGTGCAGTTATAAGATAATTTAGTGAGAAATTAAGTATGCAAAATTAATATTGAAACGGAAGTAGTAGTAATATTTATCTATTCTTTTTATTTAAAAAAACAGACCCATCCGCCGAACCGTTTCATTACAAATGTTCCCCAAATACGTAAATACCAAAAGGTCATCTTATAGAAACGGACAAAATCTCTGAGCATAATTATGAAAGAATCGGTCATTTCAACAGCGAAGTCACTAACTCATAATAGTCATAATAGCCACAATCTCGTTAGTATATTGTGTTCCTTCGAATGTGCCCCTTGACTCCGAAAATCAAAGAGTATCACAATCATTAAAACTAATAACTAGTGGTGCTCCAGAATGGCACAGACTTTCCTGTATTAGTTTTCTGTTTCGTTTGGTCTCGGCTAGCTATTCGGACTTGCCAATACTCTTGACAGCTGACATCTATCGCCACCCAAACTATATTTTTGACATTTTATGAATTTTTCGCTTTCCCAATAGTAGAAAAAAGTATGATTTTAAGAATATTAAAAAATCAAACTTTGCCCTAAATGGCAATTTTCGTAGAAAAATTTGGAGCCGTTTTCAATTTCAAGAAAATGGCGTTTAGCGCTACTGTAAATGCGAAATTTGAAGTTATTTTTACAGAAAATTTTTGAGTTTTCGAAAAACTTCATTTGAAGTAATTTGAAGCACGAACACTTACAAATTGCTGGTAACGTGCATTTTAACCGTGAGATTTTAATGTGAGATCTTTCAAAAAAAAGTTTTGTAATTTTTGAAAAAACAAAAAAATACCCCCAAATTAACTTAGCGCCATGATAAAGAGTGCAATTAGCACTATCCGTTCGAAAAGTTTGAACAAAAAATTTGAAACCATTTTTAGAAAATGGCGTTTGAGCGTTTCTGAAAATGCGCAATTTTGAGCTAGTGTTCAGAGAAAACTATTCTTTTTCGAGAAAATTTATTTGACATTATTTAAAGTACATGTACTCATTAATATAATAATGTAAACAATTTGCCGCTAATGTAAATATTAACGACGTGAGAGACAAGTAAAAAATACATTTTTGCAATTTTTGAAAAAACAAAAAGTAAAGAATTATGACGTTTTTGTCATCTTATAAAATATATTAGGCACTATACCTACCAAACGTTTAAAGAAAAAATGTGGAGCCGTTTATGAGAAAATCTTGTTTTTGTAATTATTTATAATTGCACATATTGTACGCAATATTGCGAGAAAACTACTAAACTTTTCACAACAATGTACATGACCTTAACGAAAGAACTCACTTAGGACAACAAGTTTTATTAAAAAGAAAAATCACTATGTTCAATTTTGTAGTTCTAGGAAGACGCCGAAAAAATTTCAAACTTTGGCAAATTTAGAAAATTCAAAGTTAACCGTGAAAATGGGACCTATGCCACCTCAAGTGTATTTTACTCTATTCTTAAAAGAAATTTAAAGAAAAAATTTGGAGCCATTTTTGAGATAATTCTGAAAATGTCCGGGGGGCTTCATGTAAAGTACTCTCAAATTTTTAAGAAAGTTTTTCAAAAGCGATGCGCTACGAGTGGACGCACATCAACTGGGGAATATCCATTTTGGAAGAAATCGCACGTATGGTTTATGCGCTAGTGTTGTTCACAGACGGTCAGACAGACGGACAGACAGACGGACGGACGTTTTGAAAAGCCCCCTTTTTCGGTATCAGGGGACCTCAAAACGTATTTCCGTTGAAATCTCGAAATCGATTTTCCGTAGCATTATACAACTTTCCCTATACTACGTATATCACTCCGTGTATACGTACGTATACGGGAAAGTAAAAACGATTGTTTTGATTAATAAGGTAGCCTTAACGACGGATCTATAAATAAGTGTATGTTCAATTGTTCAAAAATATGAGTAGTTTCCGTGTAATGTTCTGCGAAATATTGGTAATTTTTATCTCAAAAACCGCTCCGAATTTCTTCTTTAAATTTTCTCCTCATATGTAATGAGAGACGCTAAAAGTATGGTGATTGACCCATATTCGGCTATTATTTCGTTTTTTCGATATTCTCAAAAAGGGAACATATGAAAACTTGAAGTTTTAAATTTTTGTTTCATACAAATTCTGTTGTTAAACATCAGCCTTTTAAAAAAGATCATGTAAATTTGTTTAAGAAAACGAGTGTGATTTCGAAAAATCCACACAATATTGTTTCATTAAATTTTCTTCTCGTATGTAACAACGAAGGTAAATAAATAAACTAACCGAAAAAACAATTGAAAGCAAAACCTCCGTCTGTCTGCCCGTCCGTCCGTCCGTTGTGGTGAACAAAACGAGCGCCTAAACTATGTTTACGAATGTTTCCATATGAATACGAATATGGCCTGAGACAAAGCTCTGAGATTTTGAGAATTATTCATTAAGTTTTGGGGGTACTTCACATGAAGCTTTTCGGACATTTTTAAAAATTTCTCAAAAACGGTACCAATTTTTACTTTCTCGCCTTACGAATACTTCGTAAGAAGAGAAAGTTATGTAATCGTGCGCCGAAAAACGGGAAATTTTCGCCAGAAAATCTCTTGTAGCAGGGGTCTGGTAACGATAAAAATGGATAAAAACTGTTGCTAAATTTGGAAAAAGATGCTCTATCTCGTTGTGTAGTCAAAATCCATATTTTGTTGCTTCTTGATACTGCAAAATCGATTGACGATAAAACGTCAGTCTGTCCGCCTGTGGTCAACGCTAGCGCTTAAACCAATCAGCAGATTTCTTCAAAATTGATATTCCCCAATCGTTTTCACTAGTGTCAAGGCTCCTGGAATTTGAAACCGATATTTTAAGTTTTTGGGGTACTTTACATAAGGCCCATTTTGAGATTTTCAAAGTTACAAGAAAATGGCTCCAAATTTTTGATTATATTTTGTTGTTGAATAGTGCGAAGAACGTTTAAGGGAATGACGTAGGTATCATTTTCGTTAATATGCCAAATTTTTCGAAAATTGCAAAAAAACTATTTAAAAACTGCAACGTTGAAGATAGAGATTTTTGCCTCAGACAAAGTCGGTTGAACAAAATTAGCATTTTTAATAAGGTCATGTACTATTTTTTGCAAAAACGAGCAGTTTTTGGCGTAAATTGTAATTCAAATTTACAAAAAAAATTCTCAAAAACCGCTCAAACTTTTTTCTTTAAATTTTCTTCACTTTTGTAATGAGAGACGATAAAAAATATGGTCTTTTTCCCACTTCTAGGAAAAACTTGGTTTTTTGAAACTTGTAAAATATGGGTAAACTACAAAATTGTAAATATCGATTTTTACCTCAGACAAAGTCTCCTGTACATAACTAGCTCTTTAAAAAAGGTTACGTAGAATTTTCTGAAAAAACGAGTAATTTTTGCGTAATCTTCGCTTCAAATTTACAACAAAAAATTCTCAAAAACCGCTCCATATTTTTTCTTTAAATTTTCTGCACGTGTGTCATAAGGGACGATAAATATATAAATAAACTAGTGGTGCTATAGAATGGCACAGACTTACTCGCAATAGTTATTTTTCAAATGCCGATCGTCGGATAAATTATTTGGAGTAAGACGTTCACCGCTGTCTTTCTTGGTCATGTTTGAAAGACATGTTTTTTGCATGATGACAATTACCGGCTTCCTAATGATAGAACTGATACAACTAGTTTTGTCTAAAATATAAGTAGTTAGTCCGCATGTCACTCCCGTGACGCAGCTGGTTAAAGCACCTTTGGAGTTGAGATCTTCGGTTCGAAAGATACCGAGTTCGATCCCCAGATGGGAATTTTAATTTGATGAATGTGATGTTCCAGGAAAAAACATTGAAGAGTGTGGAAACTTTATTGAAAATCATTTGAAGTACTTCTACTCACGAATAGAATCAATGCAGATAAATAGAGAGGACTTGTCTGTGTTTTCCCAAACTGCATCTTTTAAATGATTTTTCAAATCAGTTATTCGTTTTCTGAAGCGTATGGCATGTCAGATCAAGCGTTGTCTAGTATATATCTGTATGAACCAATTTAAGTAAAATTATGAGTATTTTAACGTTAAATTGTAATACAATATAACCAGAACGCATGCGATAAACTTACAATCCCTAACGGTTCCGAAATTATTATTCCTTTCTCGCCTTACGAATACTTTGTAAGAAGAGAAAGTTATGTAATCGTGCGCCGGAAAACGGGGAATTCTCGCCAGAAAAACTCATACCATGTTTCTGGTAACGAAAAAGTGGATAAAACCTGTTGCTGAAGTTAAGAAAGTTAGTTGTGCTATAGAATGTCAGAGACGTTATCGGAGATCTTAGTTTTCTAATCTCTAAATTAAACTTGTTTTCTGTTATGAATGATGATGATCCCAGATGCCTTCCCTGAGCGCGTACAGGACATTGTTTTACATACTCTGGATGTTTTCGTTTTCTAATGCGAGAAATGAAACCACCATACTCTATTACTGTTTTATAAGTGTATTTCATGCATATCCATTGTGATCGCAGCGGTTAATCAGCGGCGATTGGTACATGTCTTCCGAGGAAAGCTTCAGCGGTTCGTGTCCTGGTCGCGAAATATTATTTGTCAGAATCCCTGTTGTCATAGGAAATAATTGAGAATTCTATAAACACTATTTAATACCATGTGAAACTATTTGAATAAAAAATATTGACAATTACGATAAATGTACTGGTAGTGTATGTATATATTTGTTCAATTTGTAACTTTTAACAATTTTTTACGTCTCTTCTTGGATTTGTAAAGCGTATGTACCATAGTAAAATATCTGCAATTTGTAGTCTGGCGATGCCTGTAGTAGAGTACAGTTCCGGACTAGTGGACTGGACTGAGCAAGAAATCCGCATCATGGATCGAAAAACCAGAAAATTGCTAACAATGCATCATGTCGCCCACCCTCGAGCTGATGTACATAGACTTTATGTGTCACGTAAGGAAGGAGGAAGAGGCCTCAGACAAATTGAAGCCCCCTGGCACAATGCAATAGTTGGCATGCGAAAGTATGTAGTCAGTCATCGAGATGACCCTCTAATGAGGCAGGTCGTGAAATCTGACCGAAGAATGGGGAGCAGAGGCATTGTTAGTGTACCAAAAAGCATTGCAAAGAAAACTATGCAAGACACGTCAAATAACACAGACACTGAACTTCTGGTACTACTAAACATGAAATGTGAGACAAAAAAATTTTAAAGAAGTCGTGGAGGGACAATCCCCGCCATGGACAATATCTAAAAAGAATGGACAAGGTGCAGATCAATAAAGATCAATCATTTATGTGGCTTAAAAGGGGAAGAATGAAGACAGAATCAAAAGCAGTAATAGTAGGTGCTCAAGATCAGGCGTTGCGAACACGACATTATGATAAAGCGGTTCTCAAAATTCCCCAAGATGACAAATGCCGAATTTGCCAAGAGCAAGTAGAAACCATTGATCATATTGTCTCAGCTTGTCCAATTCTAGCAAAGATCGAATACTTAAAAAGACACGACAGGGTGTGTAATTACCTCCACTGGCAGATCTGTACCGCCCTCGAAGTTCCAAACACATGCCCCAAGTGGTACGAACACTCACCAAAACCGGTGTCATCAGTTGGATTGTGTACAATATTGTACGACCAACAAATTCAAACGGATCGCACGATAGCAGCAAACAAACCGGATATTGTTATCCGGGATTTTGAGAAAAAATCGTGTCTACTTGTGCATGTTGCTGTGTCTTGCGATCAAAATGTCGTAACCAAGGAGGCAGAGAAACGTCTCAAATACAAAAGTTTGGAAATTGAGATCAGCGGAATGTGGGGCGTAAAAGCACAGGTCGTACCGATAGTTATCGGAGCTCTGGGATTTGTTCCGCAAAATTTGGTAAGAACTTGGCTAAACTCCCCGGTCCTCCAAAGGACTGGGAAGTGCAAGAAATTGCTTTATTTGGCACAGCTCACATTTTGCGCAAAGTACTGTAGAGGCACCGACAGTCCCTAGATCTGCTCTTTAGGTAGGTGGTTGCAACCTGGAGTAGATCTTATACTCAGCTGACTCATAACATCTGTATTCGTGATATGGAGCAATAATAATAATAATAATAATAATAATAATAATAATAATAGCAATACATTCTCATTTAGCAAAGGCTGTTAATAAAATTTTAGAAAACCCAAAGGAACTCCCGGAATGGCTCACACGCGGCATCACATATTTGCTACCCAAAGCGGGAGACAGCTCTTTGGCGAAGAACTACAGGCCAATTACTTGTCTGCCAGTACTGTACAAAGTTATCAATGCAGCCATAGCTGACAAAATGTACAGACATCTAGATATGAATCATCTAATGCCAGCTGAACAAAAAGGATGTCGTAAAGGCTCTTATGGCTGTAAGGAAATCTTGCTACTGAATAAAGTCATTTTGAATGATGAAAAGAGACGCAAACGTAACATGAGCATGGCTTGGATTGACTACCAAAAGGCCTTTGATAGTGTACCACATGATTGGATTTTGAAGACCTTGGAGATCTATCGATTTCATCCTAGACTTATTGAATTTTGCAAGGCTAGTATGACGTCGTGGAGTACCAGGTTACTAATACACAGCGGAAAGGAAGCAGTAGAAAACAGAAGTATTCAGATTAACAGGGGTATTTTTCAAGGAGATTCACTCTGCTGTTTTGCATTAGTTTGATCCCACTATCTAGACAGTTGTCGCAAGCTGACTTTGGTTTTAAGCTCCATGGTGATGAAAAGCCAGTATCACATTTGTTTTACATGGATGATCTGAAAGTGTTTGCTAAGAATGAAGCAATTCTCTCCCAAATGCTGTCTGTCGTGAATGAATTTAGCAATGACATCTGCATGTAATTTGGTCTTGACAAGTGTGCAAAAATCAATTTAAAAAGAGGGAAACTCACAACTTCTGAGAACATTGAAATTGATACGCACACTGTGATTCAAGATCTTGAGCCTGGTAAAACTTACAAATATCTGGGCAGTGAAGAATGCGAAACCATTTCAAACGACAGAATGAAAGAGAGAATTCGTAGGGAGTATTATAGGAGAGTGAGACTGGTCCTGCAGTCCGCTCTGAATTCCAGGATTAAAATATCTGCAATAGGTAGTTCGGCGGTACCTGTAGCCGAATAGAGTTTTGGACTAGTGGACTGGACTGAGCAAGAAATTCGCACCATGGATCGAAAAACCAGAAAATTGCTAACAATGCATCATATTTTTCATCCTCGAGCTGATATACATAGACTTTATGTGTCACGTAAGGAAGGAGGAAGAAGCCTCAGACAAATTGAGGCCTCCTGGCACAACGCAATAGTCGGGTTGGGGACATATGTAGTCAGCCATCAAGATGACCCTCTAATGAGGCAGGTCATGAAATCTGACCGAAGAATGGGAAACAGAGGCATTGTTAGTGTAGCAAGATGCATTGCGAATAAAAACTAAGCAAGACACGTCGAATAACACAGACACTGAACTTCTGATGGTGCTAAACATGAAGTGTGAGACACAAAAAATGTTAAAGAAATCGTGTAGAGACAAACCACTCCACGCACAATACCTAAAAAGAATGGACACGGTGCAGTTCAATAAAGATCAATCATTTATGTGGCTTAAAAGGGGGAGTATGAAGCCAGAATCGGAAGCACTTGTAATAGCTGCCCAAGATCAGGCCTTGAGAACACGACATTATGATAAAGCGGTTTTTTTCGATAAAGCAAAATTTCCCAAGATGATAAATGCCGTATTTGCCAGGAGCAAGTAGAAACCATTGATCATATTGTCTCAGCTTGTCCAATCCTAGCAAAGACCGAATACCTGAAAGACATGTCAGGGTGTGTAGCTACCTCCACTGGCAGATCTGTACCGCCCTCGAAGTTCCAAACACAGCTCCAAGTGTTACGAACACTCACCAAAACCGGTGACGTCTGTGGGATTGTGTACGATATTGTACGACCAACAATTCAAACTGATCGCACGATAGCGGCAAACAAACCGGATATAGTTATCCGGGATTTGGCGAAAAAATCTTGTTTACTTATCGATGTTGCTGTACCTTGCGATCAAATGTCGTTACCAAGGAAGCAGAGAAAAGTCTTAAATACAAGAGTTTGGAAATCGAGATCAGCCGAATGTGGGGCGTAAAAGCACAGGTCGTACCGATAGTTATCGGAGCTCTGGGATTTGTTCCGCAAAATTTGAGTAAGAACTTGTCTAAACTCCCTGGTAATTCAAAAGACTGGGAAGTGCAAGAAATTGCTTTATTTGGAACAGCCCACATCTTGCGTAAAGTATTGTAGAGGCACTGATAGTCACCGGATCTGCTCCTTAGGTAGCTGGATGGAACCTGGAGTAGATTTTATATTCAGCCGACTCATAACATCTTTAGTCGTGATGTAATGGGAAAATAATAATAATAATAGTAATAATAATAATAATAATAATAATAATAATAATAATAATTACAATTATTATCATTATTCCACTACTTCACGACTAAAGATGTTATGAGTCGGCTCAAAATAAAATCTACTCCAGGTTGCAACCAGCTACCTGAGGAGCAGATCTAGGGACTGTCGGTGCCTCTATAATACTTTGCGTAAAATATTGGCTGTTCCAGATAAAGCAATTTCTTGCACTTCTCAGTATTTTCATTTGCCTGAGAGTATAGAAAAGCTCTTACACTAATTTTGCGTAACAAATCTCAGAGCTCCGATGATTATCGGTACGACTTGTGCTTTTACGCCTCACATTTGGCTGATCTCGATTTCCAAACTCTTATATTTAAGATGTTTCTCTACCTCTTTGTTTACGACGTTTTGATCACAAAGTACAGCAACATCGACAAGTAGACAGGATTTTTTCTCCAAATTCCGGATAACAATATCCGGTTTGTATGCCGCTATCGTGCTATCAGTTTGAATTTGTTGTTCATACAATATCGTACACAATCCAACACACGTTACCAGCTTTGGTGAGTGTTTGTACCACTTGAGGCATGTGTTTGGAACTATGGAGGCAGTACAGATTTGCCAGTGGATTTAGCTTTACACCCTGTCGTGTCTTTTCAAGTATTCTGTCTTTGCTAGGATTGGACAAGCTGAGACAATATGATCAGCTAGCGTACCCGTGCGAGAACTCTCGCATGTCAAATCCCACCCTTTCCCTATCCATTTGTCTATCCTTTCCATAAATGAGACGAACTACTAATTTACTTACAGAATATTAAAAAAAATGACAATGCAACTGATATTTGAAACAAATTTTCAATTAAAGTATATTCAACATTATAAAGAGATGTTCTTGGAGCAATTCACACTTCTTTAAAAACAACATTTAAAGAAATGTTTCAATCTTCCTTGGGAGTTAGCTTTTCGCTTTCCTTGATAGTCAAATAATTGAAAAGGTTTTTACTCTTGAGAAAGCCAAGTAAAGTAGCGCGAAAATAATGAATCGGGCAAGAACAGGCCTACTCATTTCAATACTATTTAACTTTCCTTGATTTGTTATGAAGAACCGAGTGGGTTTTCGAGAGTCAGGATGCCAGCTTGCTGGGGTGAGAAAATTGAAAATTTATTTGTATACTAAAAGCTATTGAATTATTTGCTGCGTCCTTCCGTACCTCTAGAAAAGCAATTCCGAATCAAAAAATAATCAAACTAATATTTCACCTTTGAATAAATACCATTTGTTAACATTAGAAACAATTTAGTAGACATTTGCAAGCCCACTTCGGTACATGGGAATGTTGCTCAAACGATGTTTGCATTTTTCATATCTTAACGAACCGACACCTTGAGTTTAATATCAAACGGTGTTTTATTTTCAATATTAGTTGGCAGCTGGGCGTTGGTGTACTACATAGACTTTCTGTGTCACGTAAGGAAGGAGGAAATTGACGCCTCCTGGCACAATGCAGTAGTCGGGATGGGAAAGTATGTAGTCCGTCATGAAGATGACCCACTAATGACGCAGGTTATAAAATCTGACCAAAGAATGGGAAACAAAGGCATTGTATGCGTAGCAGAAAGCATTGCGAACAAGACTACGCAAGATACGCAAAATGACAGCGACACTAAACGTCTAATGCTTCTTAACATGAAATGTGAGACGCAAAAAAATTTAGAGAAATTGTGGAGAGATAAACCACTCCACGGACAATATTTGAATCGAATGGGCAGGGTATATATTAATAAATATCAATCATTAATGTAGCTCAAAAGGGAAAGTATGAATCCAGAATCGGAAGCACTTGTAATAGCTGCCCAAGATCAGGCATTGAGAACACGACATTATGATAAAGCGGTTCTCAAATTTCTGAAGATGATAAATGCCACATTTGCCAGGATCACGTAGAAACCATCGTCTCCTGTATTATTTCAGTAGTATAACTTTGGGTTCCGGCTCTCACACGCAACCAATCTTTATAAACGAGGGCTCTAAAGATAGAAATTTAAACGGAGACTTGACGAATTCCACTTTGGACTTTAAAAATATGTATGGTTTCTTTTAAAAAAACGCATCGAAATATTCATGTAAAATGCAACCCGCATCACAAGTCAACCTACATCGGCAAGTAACTCATAAACAAAGCGTTTTAGAGCCTTAAAAAGTAACGATTTGAGGCCAAAGGCCTCAATGAAGCGTTTTTCACACCATAATCTACAACATGAGACATTCCTCGATCCATTCAATTAATTTTAGGTTCCACGCTTCAATACTATCAAGGCCACCTCAATATTTCAGCCCTTCCTGCTGGTAGCAATTTTTGGGGCGACACGCTTAGAAGGCTTAGATCCGACAATCTTATTTACGCTTTCTGTTAACACCGTAGTTTGTGTAGTCTCACGAGGTTTATTTGCGAAATCATTAATTTATGTTTTGCCCTCCAGCAACAACTAGATGTACTATTATAGTTGCTTGATACCTATACCTATGAAGATTGTTTCTTATGCGTGTAGTGAAACTATTCAATTAACGTTTTTTCATGGTCTGTAAGTGCTGTGTACTTAATGGTGGAAGGATATGGGTGTTCAGTGAAGAGTTAAAACTGTGTGTTTTACCTGTACCAATATTTTCGTTATCATTCGGTGAAATTTTCAAGTCAACGGGTTCAGACACGTAGCTTTCTCATTAGTAAAAAGCTAATATTTTGTAACTATCACGAAAAACTAAAACCTAACTGACAAAGAATATTGAATAATTACTTCAAATGTCTTTAAGTAAGTGTTGGGAATTGTTCCAAGCAAATTCTCCAATATATTGAATAAATATTTATTGAACATTTCTTTTACACATTAATTCCATTGTTTTTTTATTTTTCTTTGTAATTGTGTTGGTATATTGCAAGTTACCTTTATAGATTTTAAACAAATAAACACGTTTCTTTAACTACTTTCCCTCTTAGATTGAAAATAGAAGGATAGAGATGAGTGTGGTGTCTAACATGCGAGAGTTCTCGCACGGGTACGCAGAGGGGGTGGGGGAAAACTTGTGCCATGGCACAACACAAAGATCAAACTTTTTAAAGTAGCTAAAGTAAAATAGCTTGAAATAAATGGAAAACAAAAATCAAAACGCGCTAGCCTACAAAACTACCTGAATGAATTAAAAAACAACTAAATTTAAAATTATAGAAGGAATAGTGCAAGTCACCCGACAACTGCCAACGATCGCAGTCCAAACGCACCATTTAAATGTTGACGGTATCTGGAAGTATACGGGATTTCAGCTTGCTTTGGTCCCTAGAATTTTCAATATGGCGGCCATTCGGCTCTGCCAACTTCGAAAATGTACATGAAGCTAGACTTCGGCGCTACATTCAAATATATGCAATTCGAGAAATCTGTCATCAGGAACTTCTCTCATTATAATGTTAATTTTAACTGAATGTTTTGAAACACTGAAATAATTATCGTTTGGATCAATTATTTTGATAATTTTCT
This sequence comes from Acheta domesticus, assembly GCA_031308135.1. Classification (NCBI taxonomy): domain Eukaryota; kingdom Metazoa; phylum Arthropoda; class Insecta; order Orthoptera; family Gryllidae; genus Acheta; species Acheta domesticus. The sequence goes on from JAHLJT010004567.1 coordinate 86,132,803, forward strand.
TCTGAAACTCATAATGTTGAAATATGAGAAGTTTAATGTTTTACCACATTTTAAAATGCAAATATAATTAGAAAGCTTTAGAGGAATAAATTAATAAATTACATTCTTACAAAGATTGTTAATGATTGATAAGAATATAGAATTAATGGAAGGAAATTTTTAACAAATTGAAATCAGAGTATTTCTTAAATTTTAGTTGTCTCCATTTCATAATTACAATAATATATTTCATCTCAACATTCAACAGTGAAAACTAAGGAAGAAGAGTTAAAACACTATTTATTTTTTTACCAAGTAAATTTATTTCACAATAATTACAAACAAGTGCTTTTACAGTTAAGTTTTTTGTGAAATCTTCATCTACACTGTCCGTGATCAGATGTACAATAAGTTTGTTTTCACAAACTACCCCATCCTTCTCTCTATACACAAACATAATCTTCTCAGAATACTCCACTGCATTTTTCCAATTTGTCCAAAGCTGACTCCTCAAAAATTAAATAATGTATTCATAACACTTTATTAAATTTAAGATATTGAACCTCATTTTCCTTGTGTTAAATGTGTCAATGAATTTAGAAAATTAAGATACCTGTTTTAAAGCCTGCTTCCAAAGATTTCTGGCCTTTTCCATTCTGAAGCAAGATTTTCTAAGGACATTCTTATTGAAGCATCACTTTGACTGAGACCACATATTTTCAGTTGAAACTGTATTAGGGAGTAAGCCTCGAAACAGTCTGCCCTTCAGTTCCAGCAATTTATCAACTATACACCTGTGGGGTAATTACTTTTAACACTTGAAAAAAATTAATTTATGTGATAACTGCTTAAATCATTTTA
>JAHLJT010004567.1:86133742-86284267 GCA_031308135.1 Acheta domesticus
AAGAAATTGCTTTATTGGCACAGCTCACATTTTGCGCAAAGTACTGTAGAGGCACCGACAGTCCCTAGATCTGCTCTTTAGGTAGGTGGTTGCAACCTGGAGTAGATCTTATACTCAGCTGACTCATAACATCTGTAGTCGTGATATGGAGCAATAATAATAATAATAATAATAATAATAATAATACTAATAATAACAGCAATACATTCTCATTTAGCAAAGGCTGTTAATAAAATTTTAGAAAACCCAAAGGAACTCCCGGAATGGCTCACACGCGGCATCACATATTTGCTACCCAAAGCGGGAGACAGCTCTTTGGCGAAGAACTACAGGCCAATTACTTGTCCTGCCAGTACTGTACAAAGTTATCAATGCAGCCATAGCTGACAAAATGTACAGACATCTAGATATGAATCATCTAATGCCAGCTGAACAAAAAGGATGTCGTAAAGGCTCTTATGGCTGTAAGGAAATCTTGCTACTGAATAAAGTCATTTTGAATGATGAAAAGAGACGCAAACGTAACATGAGCATGGCTTGGATTGACTACCAAAAGGCCTTTGATAGTGTACCACATGATTGGATTTTGAAGACCTTGGAGATCTATCGATTTCATCCTAGACTTATTGAATTTTGCAAGGCTAGTATGACGTCGTGGAGTACCAGGTTACTAATACACAGCGGAAAGGAAGCAGTAGAAAACAGAAGTATTCAGATTAACAGGGGTATTTTTCAAGGAGATTCACTCTGCTGTTTTGCATTAGTTTGATCCCACTATCTAGACAGTTGTCGCAAGCTGACTTTGGTTTTAAGCTAAATGGTGATGAAAAGCCAGTATCACATTTGTTTTACATGGATGATCTGAAAGTGTTTGCTAAGAATGAAGCAATTCTCTCCCAAATGCTGTCTGTCGTGAATGAATTTAGCAATGACATCTGCATGTAATTTGGTCTTGACAAGTGTGCAAAATCAATTTAAAAGAGGGAAACTCACAACTTCTGAGAACATTGAAATTGATACGCACACTGTGATTCAAGATCTTGAGCCTGGTAAAACTTACAAATATCTGGGCAGTGAAGAATGCGAAACCATTTCAAACGACAGAATGAAAGAGAGAATTCGTAGGGAGTATTATAGGAGAGTGAGACTGGTCCTGCAGTCCGCTCTGAATTCCAGGATTAAAATATCTGCAATAGGTAGTTCGGCGGTACCTGTAGCCGAATAGAGTTTTGGACTAGTGGACTGGACTGAGCAAGAAATTCGCACCATGGATCGAAAAACCAGAAAATTGCTAACAATGCATCATATTTTTCATCCTCGAGCTGATATACATAGACTTTATGTGTCACGTAAGGAAGGAGGAAGAAGCCTCAGACAAATTGAGGCCTCCTGGCACAACGCAATAGTCGGGTTGGGGACATATGTAGTCAGCCATCAAGATGACCCTCTAATGAGGCAGGTCATGAAATCTGACCGAAGAATGGGAAACAGAGGCATTGTTAGTGTAGCAAGATGCATTGCGAATAAAACTAAGCAAGACACGTCGAATAACACAGACACTGAACTTCTGATGGTGCTAAACATGAAGTGTGAGACACAAAAAATGTTAAAGAAATCGTGTAGAGACAAACCACTCCACGCACAATACCTAAAAAGAATGGACAAGGTGCAGTTCAATAAGATCAATCATTTATGTGGTTTAAAAGGGGGAGTATGAAGCCAGAATCGGAAGCACTTGTAATAGCTGCCCAAGATCAGGCCTTGAGAACACGACATTATGATAAAGCGGTTTTTTCGATAAAAGCAAAATTTCCCAAGATGATAAATGCCGTATTTGCCAGGAGCAAGTAGAAACCATTGATCATATTGTCTCAGCTTGTCCAATCCTAGCAAAGACCGAATACCTGAAAAGACATGACAGGGTGTGTAGCTACCTCCACTGGCAGATCTGTACCGCCCTCGAAGTTCCAAACACATGCCCCAAGTGGTACGAACATTCTCCAAAACCGGTGACGTCTGTTGGATTGTGTACGATATTGTACGACCAACAAATTCAAACTGATCGCACGATAGCGGCAAACAAACCGGATATAGTTATCCGGGAATTGGCGAAAAAATCTTGTTACTTATCGATGTTGCTGTACCTTGCGATCAAAATGTCGTTACCAAGGAAGCAGAGAAAAGTCTTAAATACAAGAGTTTGGAAATCGAGATCAGCCGAATGTGGGGCGTAAAAGCACAGGTCGTACCGATAGTTATCGGAGCTCTGGGATTTGTTCCGCAAAATTTGAGTAAGAACTTGTCTAAACTCCCTGGTAATTCAAAAGACTGGGAAGTGCAAGAAATTGCTTTATTTGGAACAGCCCACATCTTGCGTAAAGTATTGTAGAGGCACTGATAGTCACCGGATCTGCTCCTTAGGTAGCTGGATGCAACCTGGAGTAGATTTATATTCAGCCGACTCATAACATCTTTAGTCGTGATGTAATGGGAAAATAATAATAATAATAGTAATAATAATAATAATAATAATAATAATAATAATTACAATTATTATCATTATTCCACTACATCACGACTAAAGATGTTATGAGTCGGCTCAAAATAAAATCTACTCCAGGTTGCAACCAGCTACCTAAGGAGCAGATCTAGGGACTGTCGGTGCCTCTATAATACTTTGCGTAAAATATTGGCTGTTCCAGATAAAGCAATTTCTTGCACTTCTCAGTATTTTCATTTGCCTGAGAGTATAGAAAAGCTCTTACACTAATTTTGCGTAACAAATCTCAGAGCTCCGATGATTATCGGTACGACTTGTGCTTTTACGCCTCACATTTGGCTGATCTCGATTTCCAAACTCTTATATTTAAGATGTTTCTCTACCTCTTTGTTTACGACGTTTTGATCACAAAGTACAGCAACATCGACAAGTAGACAGGATTTTTTCTCCAAATTCCGGATAACAATATCCGGTTTGTATGCCGCTATCGTGCTATCAGTTTGAATTTGTTGTTCATACAATATCGTACACAATCCAACACACGTTACCAGCTTTGGTGAGTGTTTGTACCACTTGAGGCATGTGTTTGGAACTATGGAGGCAGTACAGATTTGCCAGTGGATTTAGCTTCACACCCTGTCGTGTCTTTTCAAGTATTCTGTCTTTGCTAGGATTGGACAAGCTGAGACAATATGATCAGCTAGCGTACCCGTGCGAGAACTCTCGCATGTCAAATCCCACCCTTTCCCTATCCATTTGTCTATCCTTTCCATAAATGAGGCGAACTACTAATTTACTTACAGAATATTAAAAAAAAATGACAATGCAACTGATATTTGAAACAAATTTTCAATTAAAGTATATTCAACATTATAAAGAGATGTTCTTGGAGCAATTCACACTTCTTAAAAACAACATTTAAAGAAATGTTCAATCTTCCTTGGGAGTTAGCTTTTCGCTTTCCTTGATAGTCAAATAATTGAAAAGGTTTTTACTCTTGAGAAAGCCAAGTAAAGTAGCGCGAAAATAATGAATCGGGCAAGAACAGGCCTACTCATTTCAATACTATTTAACTTTCCTTGATTTGTTATGAAGAACCGAGTGGGTTTTCGAGAGTCAGGATGCCAGCTTGCTGGGGTGAGAAAATTGAAAATTTATTTGTATACTAAAAGCTATTGAATTATTTGCTGCGTCCTTCCGTACCTCTAGAAAAGCAATTCCGAATCAAAAAATAATCAAACTAATATTTTCACCTTTGAATAAATACCATTTGTTAACATTAGAAACAATTTAGTAGACATTTGCAAGCCCACTTCGGTACATGGGAATGTTGCTCAAACGATGTTTGCATTTTTCATATCTTAACGAACCGACACCTTGAGTTTAATATCAAACGGTGTTTTATTTTCAATATTAGTTGGCAGCTGGGCGTTGGTGTACTACATAGACTTTCTGTGTCACGTAAGGAAGGAGGAAATTGACGCCTCCTGGCACAATGCAGTAGTCGGGATGGGAAAGTATGTAGTCCGTCATCAAGATGACCCACTAATGACGCAGGTTATAAAATCTGACCAAAGAATGGGAAACAAAGGCATTGTATGCGTAGCAGAAAGCATTGCGAACAAGACTACGCAAGATACGCAAAATGACAGCGACACTAAACGTCTAATGCTTCTTAACATGAAATGTGAGACGCAAAAAAATTTAGAGAAATTGTGGAGAGATAAACCACTCCACGGACAATATTTGAATCGAATGGGCAGGGTATATATTAATAAATATCAATCATTAATGTAGCTCAAAAGGGAAAGTATGAATCCAGAATCGGAAGCACTTGTAATAGCTGCCCAAGATCAGGCATTGAGAACACGACATTATGATAAAGCGGTTCTCAAAATTTCTGAAGATGATAAATGCCACATTTGCCAGGATCACGTAGAAACCATCGTCTCCTGTATTATTTCAGTAGTATAACTTTGGGTTCCGGCTCTCACACGCAACCAATCTTTATAAATGAGGGCTTTAAAGATAGAAATTTAAACGGAGACTTGACGAATTCCACATTGACTTTAAAAATATGTATGGTTTCTTTTAAAAAAACGCATCGAAATATTCATGTAAAATGCAACCCGCATCACAAGTCAACCTACATCGGCAAATAACTCATAAACAAAGCGTTTTAGAGCCTTAAAAAGTACGATTTGAGGCCAAAGGCCTCAATGAAGCGTTTTTCACACCATAATCTACAACATGAGACATTCCTCGATCCATTCAATTAATTTTAGATTCCACGCTTCAATACTATCAAGGCCACCTCAATATTTCAGCCCTTCCTGCTGGTAGCAATTTTTGGGGCGACACGCTTAGAAGGCTTAGATCCGACAATCTTTATTTACGCTTTCTGTTAACACCGTAGTTTGTGTAGTCTCACGAGGTTTATTTGCGAAATCATTAATTTAAGTTTTGCCCTCCAGCAACAACTAGATGTACTATTATAGTTGCTTGATACCTATACCTATGAAGATTGTTTCTTATGCGTGTAGTGAAACTATTCAATTAACGTTTTTTCATGGTCTGTAAGTGCTGTGTACTTAATGGTGGAAGGATATGGGTGTTCAGTGAAGAGTTAAAACTGTGTGTTTTACCTGTACCAATATTTTCGTTATCATTCGGTGAAATTTTCAAGTCAACGGGTTCAGACACGTAGCTTTCTCATTAGTAAAAAGCTAATATTTTTGTAACTATCACGAAAAACTAAAACCTAACTGACAAAGAATATTGAATAATTACTTCAAATGTCTTTAAGTAAGTGTTGGGAATTGTTCCAAGCAAATTCTCCATGATATTGAATAAATATTTATTGAACATTTCTTTTACACATTAATTCCATTGTTTTTTTATTTTTCTTTGTAATTGTGTTGGTATATTGCAAGTTACCTTTATAGATTTTAAACAAATAAACACGTTTCTTTAACTACTTTCCCTCTTAGATTGAAAATAGAAGGATAGAGATGAGTGTGGGGGTCTAACATGCGAGAGTTCTCGCACGGGTACGCAGATGGGGTGGGGGAAAACTTGTGCCATGGCACAACACAAAGATCAAACTTTTTAAAGTAGCTAAAGTAAAATAGCTTGAAATAAATGGAAAACAAAAATCAAAACGCGCTAGCCTACAAAACTACCTGAATGAATTAAAAAACAACTAAATTTAAAATTATAGAAGGAATAGTGCAAGTCACCCGACAACTGCCAACGATCGCAGTCCAAACGCACCATTTAAATGTTGACGGTATCTGGAAGTATGTACCCTCGGTCTCACAAAATATGGGCGATGTCCTGAGCCGAACTTTACTTCCGTTTGCATACCCCTGCTCCGCCCTTCGGGATGGAGCTGACCAATCCGCTTTAGCTTTAGTTCAGAGGGGCGGGACTATTCATCGTGAACATTAGAAAATGGCGGCAATAGCGAGTTATATTATGGTAAATATTTAAAAGTAAATATTGAAGCAACGAACAGTTTTACATAAGTTGTAGCATATACATTTAATTACATAAATAAAGGCATGCAATTTCCTAGTAAACACACATTTCGAAACCAATTTTAATACGCTTTTTCGCAAAAAATAACACTCGACAATGAGTAATAGATTCCATATCTACATTTCATCGTTTATTATAGTAATATTTAATATACAATGTAAATAATTTGTCACAGCAGCCTTCCTAATCTAGTTATTTTATAAGAAAATATAAATAACTTCAAAAAATACGTTTTAGAGTCAGTTGCAAAACACGTGTCCGAGATAGACGCTTTCAGTTGTGAATTACTTCTTCGTTCGTTTTTCAGAAGACCAAATGCAAAAATTCTGTGTTGTTGCGGAACATGACTATTTTTATGAAAAATAATTTGATATGTAAAATAATAAACAAAATAAGAGTATTTAAAGTTAATTTAGTCACAATGTAAGTTTTTAACTGCAGACATTATTAGGAAGTGCAGCTCTAAGCAAACGAATGAGGTCTGATCTTTTATTTTGGGGATCAGAATTATTTCACGTCAGAATAACGTAAGAGTGACTGCATTTTACATGGTGTTCTTTAGCGAGAACATTACATATCATATGTGATACCTCATCTTTGAGTAATTTTACGTGAGAATAAGGAACGAGATATGATTCTTATAAAATATTTTTAAATCTGAATGTTTGCAAAGCAAGAAACTCCACCTTTAGTCTATTGCGTAATCACTTGGGATATACACACATCAATATAATGTGTAAGTTACACGTAATTTATGTTTTATTTACAACCCAAAGCAATGGACTTAAAGTACAACAATTCGTATTTTCAAGTTACGATATTTTTATTTTCGGAAGACGAGCAATGCACACAATGTTTTTCACATGACATTGGAATTAAATCGTGTTACATTCACTTCTTCTAGATAAGCAAACCTACGCAAATACTGTTTTCCCTAATCCATAAAAGATCACTAAAGGACCACATAAGACAAAACATTTCAACATTGTAATTGTCAATATTGTTTCTAAATTTTGTAAAGTTTCGGAAACTTAATATAATCTATGGAATGTAAAGTATCGTAAGTATCGAAAGTAAAATATCGTTGCAAAATTGAATTTTGCTCTTTTTTATATTTTTTTATACTTTTTACATTTTTTACATTTTATAGAAAATTGCCAATTCTGTTATTGGATATGTCCACTAACGTATTTTCAGTGATATTGCATTGCATATTTATAATTTTTGTTTTTTTGCATTTTTAATAAATATTGTAAACAATATAACCAATTACATTTTAAAACTATTTTGAGTTGGGGAAAATATCAAACATATTAAATGTATTTATAAAATAATTTAAGTAAAGTACTATAAAATAAATTCAAGTTGATTCTTTAAATTATAACGAAAAGATGTCTTATGGTTGAAATGGGATGCCACTATATACAATGCAACGCTCTAAAATGAACTCTCTATTGATTGATAGTTTATGTTCATATGTAGTGTATTTCACGCAGAGACAATTTTGCAAAGAAAATCTAAACAACACAATGGCCTTAAATTCATTATTCATTTATGTTCGGTCGCACTTTTCGGTGACATTTAATACGCAAGTCGGCGTTGAAGGCCTGGAAGAAGGAAAACTGTGTGTTATCGCTGTTGACTTTGCGACCAAATATTCAGGGTTACCAATGCATTTCTCTTATGTCTGCGGGTTCCGGAACTGATATTTCAACATTAACTTGAGAACACATTTTGCAAATCAAGAGATACAAATGATGAAAATGACTGGAGTTTTCAAACGCTCTCTTTTGAATACTCATCAATAGTCCTACTGACAATTGTAATTAGATTTTCGGTCATTCGTCGATAAAATGCCGTTCTCTGACTAGAGAATTATGTGATTCCTAATGCGAAAGACATTATTTAGGAATGTTAATGGTGGATCGAAAATGTTTTAATCGCGGAATTCACATAATCCATTGGTGCAACTTACAACCTTTACAAATGTAAAGGGTACCCCTGGTAATAATGGTAAAAAGTTCTCCTAAACCAAAAGACTTAGGAATACATACACAGTATTTCTGACACAAAAATAATATTTTTGAAATGTTTCTTAGTCCCCGTCCCACCACCCACACGCCTCTTCAGCCTAAAACGTGTTTTTGAATTGTAAATTTTTCGTCAATTTAACAGTGTTTTATCTGACTGAAAAATATGATAAATAAGAAAATAATTTCTATCATCAGAAAAACATTTTTTGATATTTTTTAAGATCGATTTCAAATACAAAAACATTTTTTTTTAAAGGGAAAAAGTAATTTTTACTGTGTCTTAGAACCCTGGAACAGGCTCCAGAAAATCTTAAAAGTTCCTCTTAAAACGCAAATTGTTGTAATTCTTTTTCAGATTTGTCCAACTGCTGGGCTGCAATTAAAAATAATAAAAACCTGCCCCACCACATTTAATCTCCTTGACTATAAATATACTTTGAAAATGACTGAAACACTTCTGTGTATTTATTTTGAAGTTTATTATAAATTTGTGTACATTTTGGTAGCACCCAGTAATATTCTGACCTTGAATGTAGCTACAAATTATAATTTTTTTTAACTTTCTAGTTCTTTGTATAAGTATGTCACACGCTAAGGAAAGACGATGGTTTTGGCAGTTTAAAAGAAACCATCGACACAGAACCTTGTAAGTGTGATGCTGGTGGATAGAGAATTACACCTCATCCTACATCGTACAGAGTTTTGAAGTTTGCCGATTATGACGTACAAAACAAAGATTATTGCAACACACGGGAATATCTTCAAAGCGATGATTCCTAAGCCTTTTAAACTAGGTTTGCGTGTCTTACGAGGACACGGCTTTCTTTGAAGGCAAGTAAATTCTTACAGATGACGTGTTTTGGGGGACGGGTAGATGAGAAAAGAAGAAATGGGACAGTTTGGGTGCATATGAATGATAGATGAAAGACATGAGGAAATGAAGGAAGACAGATTGGACCCGGATTACGTTCTTAGGCAGTATTTTACAAAATACGACTTTTATGATAATTCTTCTTTACAATTTTGCATATTTAGTTATTTTGGGTGCCCCTTCTCCACAGCATCAGTGGACAGGAAAGAAGCCGCAATCAATATAAAATTAAATTGAAGGAAAATACCAAAATAATCTTTCACAATAAAATGAAAGGTGCTATTTTATTTTCTGTGCATTTTTATCTCAACCTTCAGCAATATTGGAATGGGCTCTCTCGCACAGTACCGGATCTATAAATATTTATAATTTATAATTGAACATATAAATATTTTTGAATAAAATGATGGAAGATATATTGGCTGAGAATTGTGAATTTAATTTTTGTTTCTTTTTTATGAATTGGCTTAATTTTTACTATTTTGAAAATATATGAATATATTCGTGTGCATAAAAAATCATTGAAAATGTGAGTTAACGGGTGCAGGTGCACAGTTTCCAATGAATAATCAGAAAATCATAAAAACATATCGAACGCTTGTTGTTTAGACTATTCTCAGAATTTCACCGGAAGAAGTTTCGGAAACCAACATTTATCGAAAAATTTTCGAGAAAAGTATGACGTTTACTTTTCTGGTTTTAGACCCTTATTTTGATCAAACCCAAATCTGGAAAAGTGTAGGTTGTAAAATCTTGCAACATTTACTGCATTCGACATTCAGGTAGTAAAAACAAAAAATTATCTTGCAGCGCACAGAGGCCAAAACCGATCTCTAGATATTCTCGAAAATGGATAATCTCTCTTTCATCTGTTCACACTAAACAAAAGAACACCTTTAATTTTGAGCAATACTTACATGAAGCCTCTATGAAAATATCGAAATGTTCTCCAACATATTATTTTAATTTTTATTGATCGATTAAAGCGAAGTTTGCTTACAAAATGTCTCAGTATTTTTGCACATACAGACTCAATAAAGCCATCAGAATTTGAAACTAGTGGTGCTACAGAATGGCACAGACATTCCCATATTAGTATTCTATTTCTTTTGGTAGGTATTCGGAGTTGCCATATACTCTTGCCAGCTGCCATCTATCGCCGCACAAATTGCTTTTTTAAAACATTTTCTTAATTTATTGGTTTTTAAACAGTAGAACGGAAATATTATATTAAGACTATTAAAGAACGGTGCAAGCTCGTCCTAAATTGGAATTTTCTTTGAAAAATGTGTAGCCGTTTTTAAAAAATGGCGTTTCAACGCTACTATAAATGCGAAATTTGAAGCTCTTTTTCACAGAAATTTTTTGGGTTTTCGAAAACTTCATTAGAAATCATTTAAAGCACATTTACTCGCAATTACAATAGTGTTTACAAATTGTGGGAAACGTGCATTATAACGGTGTGTAATATCGGTGTAACGGTGTATAATAGTATCTTTCAAAACAATATATTTGTGTCATTTTTGAAAGAAAACTCAAAAAAGAACTTTATTTCTGATTAAAAAGTTTAATTAGCACTATCCGTTCGAAAAATTTGAAGAAACAATTGGAGACATTTTTGAGAAAATGGAGTTTGAGCGTTTATCGAAATGCGGAATTTTGAGCTACTTTTTCACAGAAAACGGTTGAGTTTTTGAGAAACTTTATAGGACATTAATTGAAGCAAATATACTCATAAATATAATAACGTGAACAAATTGTCTACAATGAAAATATTAACGACGTGAGAGACATGTCAAAAAATTACATTTTTGTTAATTCTGCCAAATTTAAAAGAAAAAATTTGGAGCCGTTTTGAGAAAATCTTGTTTTTGTATTTTTTTAATTGCACATATTTCGCGCAATATTGCCAGAAAACTACTTAAATTTTCAAAAAATGTACAGGACCTAAATGAAAGAACTCACTTTGGAGAACAAATTTTAATTGAATTTAAAATCTCTATCTTCAATTTTGTTGTTGGAGAAAGATTTTCAGTCTCAAGGACTCACAAAGCTGTAATTCTAACCACACCACGTGCTAGGGGACTTTTTTTCTTAATTTAGTAACTTAATTTACCCACTTTTACCTTCCCGTTTATATACGTATGTACAAAGTAATATACGTAGTATAGGGAAAGTTATGAAATGCTGACCGACAAAATGGCAAATTATCCTCAGAACAAAATTCATTGCCGGACCCTAATAACAAAAAAGTGCATAAAATCAGTTGCTAAATTAAGAAAAATATATCCCCTAACACGTGGTGTATCCAGAATCCCTGTTTTGTAAGTCCCTGATACCAAAAAAACAATTGAAAGCAAAACGTCCGCCTGTCAGGCTGTCTGTCTGTTCGTCCGTCCCTCTAGCGCCTAAACCAAGCGTAGGATTTTTCTAAATTAACGAAACCCCTATCCATCTGGCTCTAGTTGAAGCTTAGAGAATTTGAAAATTTTCGAAAAATTTGGGGGCACTTTACATGAAGCCCTCCACACATTTTCAAAATCTACTCAAAAACGGACCAAACTTTTTTCTTTAAATATCTTGTAAGTATAGAGTAAAATTCACTTATTAAGTATGCATAAGTTCGATTTCCACGGTTAACTCTGAGTTTTCGAAAGCTGAAAAAGTTTGAATTTTTTTCGGTATCTTCCTCTAACTACAAAATTGAAGATTGAGACTTTTCCTTCAAATAAAATTTGTTCTTCAGAGTCAGTTCTTTCTTTAAGAAACGTTTTTGACACATTACGAAACACTTTTTAGAAACGTTTAGTAGTTTTCACGCAATATTGTGTGCAATGTGTGTAATTTGAAAAAATTACAAAAACAAGATTTTCTCAAAAAACGGCTCCAAAATTGTTTCTTTCAACTTTTGGTAGTCATAGTACCTAATGTACTCTACGAGATGACTTATACGTCATGTTGCACTTTTATTTTATTTTTTCACAACTTACAAAAATGAAATCTCTTTGACTTGTCTCCCACGGTGTTAATATTTACATTAAGGGCAATTTGTTAACATTATATTTATGAGTACATGTGCTTTAAATAATGTCAAATAAAGTTTGTCGGAAACTCAACCGTTTTCTGTGAAAACTAGCCCAAAATTCTGCATCTTCGCTAAAACGCTATTTTCTCAATTATGTTCTCAAATTTTTTCTCCAAACTTTTCGAACGGATAGTGGTATTTGCACTCTTTAATATGACGTACGTAAAGTTTATTTTGGGGTATTTTTTGTTTTTTCAATAATTACACAAACGTAATTTTTTGAAAGATCTCACACCGTTAATATACACCTTTCCCATAATTTGTAAACACTATTTCTTTGCGACTTAATGTGCTTTAAATGACTTCAAGTAATGTTTTTCGAAAACACAAATGATTCCTGTGAAAAAGAGCTTCAAATTTTGCATTTGCAGTAACACTTAAACGCCATTCCCTTAAAAACCGCTTCAAATTTTTCAAAGAAAATTGCCATTAAGGACGATCTTTCACTGTTCTTGAATATTCTTAAAGTAGTATTTCCGTTCTATTATTAAGAAACCGAAAAATTAAGAAAATGTTAAAAAAGTAATTTGGGCGGCGATAGATGGCAACTGGCAAGAATATATATGTCAAGTCCGAACAGCTAGCCAACATCAAAGGAAATAGAAAACTAATACGGGAAGGTCTGTGCCATTCTGTAGCACCACTAGTTCGTTATCAGGCCCCGGCCATGAATGTTTTCTGCCTAAAATCCGCCATTTTATCGCGCAGCATTACATAACTTTTCCTATACTACGTGTATTACTCCGTATATACGTATGTATACGGGAAAGTAAAAATGAGATTTTCTTGCCTACGCCATAGTTTTTATTAACTGTTTCCGCGAGTAGAACTTCGCTTCACCTTATGGCAGAAGGTCCGATTTTCAATAAAACCTTTGGGATTTCGACCATTCAAAAGATTAAAAATTTTCCATATCCTCCCACAACTACACTATTAACTACACTATTAATGACACATTAAGATTTCTTTCTTAATGCAATATATTCTTCAATATTATATCTTAAATATTATAGTATAAATGTTAGTTTCTTCAAACTTCAGTAGTTTTCCCATAATTTTGAGTTATATGGTGACAATGAAATGTTCTTCGAACCCGAATCTCTTCAATTCACAAGCTATAGATGTATTTCTTAATGCAATCTGATTCAAAATTGAATTTTGAAATAAATTTAATTTACAAGTTTGTTTTAAAAACACGAGTAGCTTTTGCAATTTATAGAGAGAATAGTATGGTGTCACCAACCTCCTAACGTGCAAAATAGTGCCAAAGTGAGTATGGGAAGAGCTAACTCAGTTGGTAGGGTAATTGATTCGAAAACCAGAGGACTCGAGTTGAAGTTCTGGCCTACTCGTGGCCTTTTTTTATTTTTGAAAATGTTGTACGTGTGGAGCACAATACTTCGAAATTAATTGTTGACGTGGGATTCTTATTAAATTTTTCGATTTAAAAAATTTAATATATATATTTTTTTCGAATCTCTCGGTCATCGTTTGATTAAGAGTTTAATGATAAGGATGAAGTGTTAATAGTGCAAAATTTGAAATATATTAATCAACCATCACCAATAATACGAGAAACTAAGAGCTTTTTTATTTGAATGTGTGTAGGTGAAATAACTGCGTGAAATAACTGTCGAAACTTGTCTACTACATTTACTTCAACCTTATCACGTCTACCAATCTCACCTTGGACAGAGGCGAAAGGTGATAAGACCTGAGCGCAACCCTAGGAACAAAGTGCTTGCTAGCGACAATTCTATTACGTTGAACCCCGATACATTTATAACTAGAATTAACTATTTCATAGGATTGCGTAGATTGCTCTGCATTCTTAATGTCTTTCAGAGGTAATTTATTTAATATTTTAAGTTACAGAAATAGGGAAAATCAATGAATGTAACGACACGAATGCGTATGATTCTAAACTGCATCAGTTCGCAAAACTGCATATGTCTATGTTAGTGGCGCAATAGCCTGGACTCCAGACGGGAGAGTAGAGGAGTGCGTGTTCAAATCCGGTAAAACCCTGGCATTTTTTTTTACTTGACGAGCAATGAAAATAAATTTCAAAAGACGATGTCGAGAATCTTGTAGACATTCTCTTCTTTTGCGAGAAGAAACAATTTTATTTATTTATTTATTTATTTAATAACCCACAACAGGGCAAAGCCTCAATTACAGTAGGCATTACTAGGAAAAATATACAAAATATAATAGCAGGTTGGTTGGAAAAAGAAGAAAACCTCATTCTCCTGAATTCATACCAACCTACTCATTTCAATAGCAGCAATGGCCACACAAGTAATATTGACCTCTCTATAGCATCAAATGAAATAGCCCCATCATTAGAGTGGAATGCTCTGAAATATTTATATGACAGTGACCATTTCCCAATAAAAATTAAAATCGCTGAGGCACCTTCATCACAAAACAACATTCCATTAACAGGAAGGTGGATATTTGACAAAGCAAATTGGAATCATTTAAAGAAGAAATAGATAAATCACTTCTTGAGATGCCAGACTTATCAGATAGTACCACAAATATATCCGCAAATGGTCTCATAAAAACATTTTCTGATCTCATTATTAAAGCAGCAAATAGAGCAATCCCCAAATCATCTGATATCCCCAAAAAGAAATGTGTACCATGGTGGAACAAAGATTGTGCTCAAGCAACACTAGAAGCAAAGAGGGCACAGCGAAGGTACAAAAAGAATGCACATAATGACCCAGATTTAGTGTACAAAATTCAATACAAACAGAAGAGAGCACTAGCGAGAAGAATATATAAAGAGAGTAAGAAGGCATCCTGGCAAAATTTTGTATCAGCATTAACACCACAAGCACCTATTGCAACAATTTGGAAGAAAATAAATAATTTAAAAAATGGTCAGTACAAATCAGATAAAATTGTATTGGAAGATGCTGAGGGTAAATTCCATATGGAACCCTCACACAATTCAGATCTCCTAGCAGCAAACTTTGCAGAAAATTCAAATTCCAACAACTATAATAAAAAATTCTTAATTTATAAGGAATTGGAAGAAAAAAATAACAATTACGATACAGAAGATAATACAAACAACATAAATACAGAAATTAAAAGATATGAACTAGATTTAGTACTCTCCCAATTAAATAATTCAAGCCCCGGTCCGGACTATATACCTAATGTAATGATAAAACAACTTACAGACAAAGCCCTAAAATACCTATTAGCAATATATAATTTTATATGGAAAAGACAGGAATTTCCAGATACGTGGAGAGAAGCTACTGTAATCCCCATTCTAAACCTGACAAAGTGCCAAGTTCACCTTCCAACTACAGACCTATATCACTTACCTGCAATATGTGTAAAATCATGGAGAAAATTATCAGTAGAAGAATTAGATGGTATCTGGAGGCACATAATATTCTAGCACCTCTCCAATTTGGTTTTAGGGAATCACATTCAACAATGGATTATTTAATAAATGTAGAAGCGGAGATATGTGAAGCCTTTTTAAACAAAAGTCATGTAATTGCAGTTGCCATTGATATAGAGAAGGCTTATGAAATGGTCTGGAAACATAGAGTACTTAAAATAATAGAGAATCTTAATCTAAAAGGAAATATTTTAGCATTTATTAAGAACTTTTTGAGCAACAGAAGTATTAGAGTCAGAATCAATAAAACCCTCTCTAAACCAGTGCAAATAGAAAATGGTCTGCCTCAAGGTTCTGTGTTAAGCGTTATTCTGTTTCTGATCAGTATTAATGAAGTGCTTCAAACAATCCACAAACCGGTTAAGGGATTTTTATTTGCAGATGATTTAACCATAATCTGCACTGGAAAAAATATTCAGCACACAGCCAGACTTATTCAAAACAACACTCAACAACCTCCAAAAGTGGTCTGACAACACTGGTTTTAAATTTTCTAAAACAAAGACTGAATATATAATATTCTCTAGGAAAAAGAAGAAAAAAGGGTAACTCTAAAGTTGGATGACAATATTATCAGAAGTGTTCCAGCTATTAAAATATTAGGAATGACCTTTGACAGCAAAATGAAATGGAAGATCCATATTGAAAAGTTAAGAACTGAATGTTTTAGACGAATTAACACCATAAAAGCCCTATCTGCATTACAGTGGGGCTCTGATAGAAAAATGCCTTATACAAACATACCAAGCCATAATAAGATCAAAATTAGATTATGGATGCATATTGTATGACTCAGCTGGAAGAGACCTAATTAATAAATTAGAAACTATACAAAATACTGCACTACGACTCTGTATTGGTGCATTTAGGACAAGTCCAACGATCAGTATATTGGTTGAGACTAACATGATACCACTTAAGCTAAGAAGAAAAGAACAAATAATTCTATATGCAAACAAGATGTTGGTAAATAATCAAAATACTCATAAATACCCTTGGAAAAGAAATACCACAGAAGCAGAATATCTAGCACATCCAGGATTACCAAAGCCATTATATATTAGAGCATCTCTTTATACTAAAGAGCTGAATATGACCATCCCCTCACTACTACCTAAAAAGAAGCCTACATTACCACCCTGGAATAACATCACAATAAAAGTAAATATGGATCTAGCAGTATATGAGAAGAGTACCACCCCCAAAGGAATATTTAGAAGTTTATTTTTAGAAATGAAAACAAAGTACGATGATTACAAATCCTATTACACAGATGGATCAGCAATGAATGGGAGAAGAGGATGTGCAATAGTAACAAATAATAAAACATACAGATTCAGATTACATGACACCCTCTCTATATATACCTGTGAAGCGATAGCTATTTTTCAATCCTTACAAATAATAAGAAACAATAGAATAGAAACTAAACATGTAATTTTCTCAGATTCTAAATCAGCACTTTTAGCCATAACAAACACCAATAACTCAAATCTACTAATTAAGGAAATTAGAGAATTAATTACTTGGCTAATTACTAACAATTATACTATAGAACTAGTGTGGATACCAAGCCATCAGGGAATTCAAGGTAATGAAGAAGCCGACAAAGAAGCCAAAAATGCAATTAACGAACCTTTAAACAACACAATAAGATCTCCACAAGAAGAAGTTAAACGATATATTAAGATTAAAATCAAAGAATTTTGGGATTCCCACTGGAGAAACATCGACTCTAATAAACTACAGGAAATAATACAATCAACCTTTGAGAAGTCTGTTATAGTGCCAACATCTAGAAGGGAACAAGTGACAATAGCCAGGTTGAGAATAGGGCATACAAATCTGACACATATCCATTTAATTACAAAAAAACAGAGAAACTTATGTGAAAAATGTGGTGAAGCTTGGACAGTCAAGCACCTTCTTGTATACTGCCAAGAATTAAAAACTGAAAGAGACCAATCTGAACTGCCCAAAAGTATTAGAGACTGTTTAAATACCAAAGTTGGATGTAGACAGACAATAGTTTTCCTGAAGTTAATAAATAAGTACAACTCCATATAAGATGGAATAAATAATATAATATGAATACAAATTGTATATGTAAATTGGTTAATGTAAATATGGAAACTGTTTGACTACTAACCAAAGTATTAATGATTTAAATCATATCCCTAATGGAATCCAAATACAATTTATATATGTATTGTAAATGTAAGTTATGTAATATAAATGTAACGATACTAATAACTGGTATTTTATGGAATGTAAGCAAGACACATACAGGAAATATTTCCATTATGTAATTTAAAATATAGCTCATGAGTATTGTAAATATTTAGTGCAAATTTCAATGTATTAATGTCTGACGATAATTGAATGTATATGTGACCCATAAAAATTTCTCTGATGTAATAAGCAATATGTAATGTAAATACAAAATGTATATGTAAAGAGAATTAATGTAAGCATGTAAACTGTCTGATTGCTAACTAAAGTATTAATGATACAAATCATATTCCAATGGAAATCAAAATACAAATTTATATATGTATTGTAAAATATAAGTATGTTAACGATTGTTTGGTGACTAATTGAAGGCATAAATACAGACTATACTAAATTATGAGAGATATGTAACTATGTAATACAAATGTAACGTTACTGATAACTGATAATTTATTGAATGTCATAAAGACAATATTTTCCATATGTAACTTAAAATATAGATAATGTGAAATGTAAATATTAAGTCCAAATTTCAATGTATTAATGACTGAAGATTAATTGAATGTATAAAAGACATGTAAAAATTTCTCTAATGTAAATCTGTAATGATGTCGCTAATGACCATAGTAGTTAAAAAGCGACATAAAATAAAATTAAATAAAAAAAAAAAACTAAATTACAGAAGTTACAAGAATAAATCTTTTAGCAAAACTTATAAAACATAACGCACTAATAAGATAAACAAAAATCGAAACATGTCTACAAAACAGTCATTACAAAAAAGGAACAGAAATTAGAATGACAATATTACAAAAATGGTAAACGCATCTTCAGAATAATCGGAACATAATAGCGAGCAATACTTAACACAATAAATCCACATTCAGTGATCATTCAATATTTTATTTAAATTCTGTTTATATTTTAGCAAAGAAAAATTAAATTCTAAATCCCACACTCTACTGAATTCATTGAATTTTGAAGACATTCTCAAGAGTGGTTAATATTTGTGAGATGTTGTATTTGGTTTATTGAAATATAATAATTCTCGTCCTCTTAAATTTGATACTCGTGCATTAA
Organism: Acheta domesticus; assembly: GCA_031308135.1. Taxonomy (NCBI): domain Eukaryota; kingdom Metazoa; phylum Arthropoda; class Insecta; order Orthoptera; family Gryllidae; genus Acheta; species Acheta domesticus. The sequence continues at coordinate 86,152,514 of JAHLJT010004567.1, forward strand.
ATGACAATTGTGACAGCAATTCACTGCTATCTGATAGACCATTAACTATTTTAAATAAGAACAATTGTTCAGAAAAGACTCTTCTCTTCAGCAAGAGTAGTTAGATTGAATTCTTTAACTAAAATAGTATAAGCAATTTCATAAGCAGATTGATTGAACTTTATCACAATACTGAGGATTTTTTGTACGTACGTTTATGAACAGTTCGTTCACAAGATTAATCACTTTCCCACATTTATAATATCAATCTGCCACGTTTCTGAAAGGATAAGAATATCTACAAAGTGAAAATTCTCAACTTGTATCTAAAGATAGAATTATATCTTGAATATATACTTTAATTTAACACTAGAATACAATTATACATAACCCCATATAAATATTAAAGTTACCCTACATGCATTTTATGATGTACTCCCAAAAATTATTTTACCAGAATCAAATTAGACTCTCAACTAGTTCGGTTATGTATTTTCGACAAGATGATATAAGTGCACTGCAGTGCCGCTGATCGGAAGGTCCTAGGTTCGAGCCCCGACCGTGGCAGGATCATCGACTTTAGCTAGATAGCTAGGACGAGTTCATTCGCTGTGTGGAGGGGAATTCCGGCGGTCGGCTGCTCTTATGGGTAGTTTTGCGTATTTTTTCGGATCCAAAACACACCAATATCGAAGCAGTACGGTCCACGCGCAATCTTCCATTCCCTTTCCTTGTTCTGTCGTCACCCTTTACTTACACACATCACATTTACATGTAATACACTGACAGACGTGCCAGGAGACCGGTCGGGAGCTTGGAGCTGGTCCCGGCTCTGACGCCGCGCCGTTGCTGGGAGGTATCTGTTTGGGGAAAACACCACTAGCCGAGAGGTAGTTCGGTGCCGGGTCTCACCATCCAGCGGTGAAAGATGAACATCCCTCAGGGGGGAACACATGCACTACACTTACGGGACTAACGCCGTTAACGTGCCCGGAAGCACTAATCAATTAATCGATATCAATGAATCACCATATTACTTCCTCTATACAACGTTCTCGTCTGTCCTCTACCGTATGTCTCTGTCAAATGGTAGAGATCAGAGGCTTCTGGTTGTCCTATTGCTGGCAAAAATGGTTCGTTTTATTGTCCTTCCAACGATATTTATTAATCAGAATGAATTCGATAAATTGATACTTAAATCACATCATAGAAGAAAATTATCTACCAACTCCATTGGAATTCGCAATATCAGGAAGCGGAGATTATCGCGATGTCTCTTATTATTCGGCTAACGCAGTGTATAACGTTAGACATTCACAGACATCATTACTACACAAATACTGTCAATTAATATTTGTAATATTGGAAAATTAAGAATAGATAATGGAAATGAGACTTTGTTTTTAACAGCACTTTCCACCGGATGCGATAGCCCAGTGACATCATTTGTTGACCATGCAGCTTTGTTGACATGAAGACCTAAGGGTCTAATCACAACTGTGGTGGATGTTTGAGTTTAGTTATATGTCTGGGTAGAATTTAGCTACTGTTTGGAGGAGAATTCCAGTTATCGCCTCCTTTGATGCAGTATATTTCCCTGCTTTCTCCGAATAATACCAGAAAAAAAAACAGACATTAACTTAACAAAAGGATAATGGACCGTACGTAATCTTTCCTTTTTCTTTCTTGCCACACACACACACACAAACTTACAAGCACAACTCTATCACTCATGACGAGAGACCAGTCGGAGTCTTGGATCATGTCGCGACTGGGGGTGTTGCTACGGTGGGGGAGATACGTGTGAAGGAAATCTCTGCATGTCGAAGTGTAGGTGGGCGCCGGATCTACGGCTGCAGCACAGGCAAAACACCGCCACCTCTCAAGATATACCATGGACCTCACTTATGGCACTAATTAACATTTAGTTAACGCTCCTTAAAAACTTAATCAATCAAACAATCAATTGCAATTTGCTGTGTTCATTCACATAAATTGAAAAAATGTCATTACTCTTACACTATCGCTACTGCTAAAGTGGTATAGAGAAAGTATCGTAATCCTGGGGGAAAACGGGACTTTTCAACAGAAAAACATTTAATTGCCGTACCCTGGTAAAGAAGAAGAGGATAAATCCAGAGTGTTGCTAAATCTAGAAAAAAATTATCTGACACATGTCGCCAGAATCCATGTTTTGTGGATACTTGATACCCAAAACTTGACTGACGTAAAAACGCCTGTCTGCCCGTCTGTACACAACGCTTGTACCTAAACGGATCAGGCGACTTTCTCCAAAATTGATATTCCCCATTCTAGCTGGAAGTTATGGCGGTCCGTTGAATTTGTATCCGATATTTCAATGTTGGTATGTACTTTATATAGAACCTGGAGCCTGGCACCTGGAACATTTTAAAAATTTTCAAAAAATGGCAACAAAATTGTTGATTAAATTTTGACTTCAGCTAGCGTAAAGGTCGCTTAAGAGAATGATGCAGATCAAATTTTCGATAAATTTCTTGATTTTTAAAAAATTGGAGAAATTCAATTTTTTTTTCAGTGTCTTTCTACAAGTAGAATTATGAACATAAGTGTTTTTCTTAGTGAAATCTGTTAAACAGATCTTCAAAGCAAGTCATGTTTAGTTTTTTGAAAAAAATGAATAGTTTTTCAGTAATTTTGCATTTGACGGGCAATATAAATTTTAAATACTTGCTTTCTCAGAAATGGCGCGAAACGTTTATTTTTATTCTTCTTTTTATCTACTAAAGCACTGAAAACCATGATAAGTGATAAAAACTTCTTAAAGTAAAGAAGTGTGTTTGTTAGTTCTAAGTTAAATTTATTACCTTCCTTAAATATATTATTTCTTTTCATAAGGATATTATTTACATCATACAATAACCACGACCGACAACAATAAGATTATTTACGAGAATTATAAAATCACTATGATGAACAGATTTCATTTTTAAACAAATCTTTATAATTGTAGTGGTATGAAGAATTTCTTCAATTTTTTAAATATCAGGCATTTCAACGAAAATTCGACCTGCATCATTTTCTTAAACGAATTTACTCTAGCCAAAGTCAAAACTTAATACAAAATTTCGTGCCATTTTTTGAAATTTTAAAAAATGTCTAATGAGCTTGATATAAAATACCCCCCAAAATGTCTTCAATATTGAAGCTTGAGATTTATATTCTAATCCAATCTTTTCTACAATATTAGATTTTAAAATAAATTTAATTCACAATTAAGTTTCAGTTTCGAAGTAGTTTCTGAATTTTTCAAGACAATTTTCTATTGTCAACGACATCCTAATATGCAAAATACTGCATTAGTGAAATTTTGAAGAGCCTTCTCCTAGCCGAAGTGGTAGAGCGTTTGCTTGTGGTAGAGCCTGAGGGCTCTAATTCAAATTCTGACTGGGGTACGTTTTTTCATTCCCTGTAAACGTTTGTACGTATGGAGCACAAAAAATGCAAACTAGCTGTAGAAGTGAGATTTTTATGAAAACTTTTGATTTTCAATAATTTAAGGTATGATTTTCTACAGTCTCTCGTTCATCGTCTCGTTAAGAGTTTTAAGAGAAGATGAAGTGCTATTAGGGGGAAAATGTAATGTATTAATTGTCCATTACCAATAATGCGAGAAAATAAGAGATATTGTTTATTAGATTACAAGGGGTAAACAGTTGGAGAATAAATTGAGTGACTGTAGGTGTTTTTTTTTCTTGAAGGCGATAAATATTACATAGATTTCTAGTTATTTCTTGCTGCAAGTGAATTCTGAACTTTTGAGTGTCGAAACTCATCAGGGAATTTCAGTTATCACCTCTCCTCATCTCATCTTGCCCGTAGGGCAGGTAAAGATAACGCCTCAGCTCAGCGAGTCTGAGAGCCAAGCGACTGCCAGCGATAATTAAAATATAACGCTGAACTGAAATATTTATAAGTAGACTGTATTATTCTATAAAGTCACGTAAATTGAACTGCATCCTTATTGTCTCATAAGAGTAATTTATTTAATATTTTAAATTTCACAAATGCAAAAGTTCAATAAATTTTCAGATACAATTCGTCCCATAAATAAACCCGCTACAAAGAACGAATACGTCTTAGGGTAACGGCTTAGACAAGAGACTTGTGAACAGAGGAACGCGCGATCGAATCTGGCAAAACCTCGCCAGTTTTTTTTTTGTTGATGAGGAATCAAAAACAATTCCAAATAACAACGTCGATAATCTTCTAAACATTCCCTTCTTTTGCGAGAAGAAACCATTTTATCATACTTGCAACACAAAACTTGGAAAGTTTTTGTATGAACGTTAATCAACTACTCGTTCACAAGATCATTCACTTCCCTTTATTTTCACTTTCATAGGCCTTTTTGGGGGGTTATACCACTACGATAGTTTACTTTCCGATTCCTTGTTATTAATGATTTTTACTTTCCATTATACGTACGTACACACGGAGTGATATACGTAGTATAGGGAAAAATATGTAATGCTGCGCGAAAAAATGGCGAGTTTTTGGCAGAAAAAAATTCATTCCCGAGCCGTGAGAACGAAAAAGTGGATAAAATCAGTTGCTAAATTAAGAGTCGTCCGTCTGTCTGTCCGTCCGTCCGTCCGTCTGTCCGTCTGTGAACACTGCTAGCGCCCAAACCATACATACGATTTCTTCTAAAATGGATATTCCCCGGTCGATCTGATTCTAGTCAAAGCTTTGAGATTTTGAAAACGATTCTTCAAAATTTGGGGGTACTTTATATGAAGCCCCCCGGGGATTTTCAAAATTTTCTCAAAAACGGCTCCAATTTTTTTCCTTAAATTTCTTGTATGAATAGAGTAAAATACACTTATTAAGGTGGCATAGGTCCAATTTTCACGGATAACTCTGAATTTTCGAATATTGCACAAGTTTGAATTTTATTCGGCGTCTTCCTCCAAATACAAAATTGAAGATAGACATTTTTCATTCAAATAAAATTTATTCTTCATAGCGAGTTCATCCCTTAAGGTCATGTACACTTTTTTGAAAAATTTAGTAGTTTTCGCGCAATGTTTCGTGCAATGTGTGCAATTTAAAAAACATGATTTTCTCAAAAAACGGCTCCAACTTTTTTCTTTAAACTTTTAGTAGGGATTGAGCTAAATGTACCCTATAAGATGAAATAAACTCCATATCGCTCTATTTTATTGTTTTTTGAAAAATTGCAAAAATTTTATTTTTTTACTTGTTTCTCAGGTCGTTAATATTTACATTAGTGGCTATTTGTTTATATCATTATATTTACAAGTTTAAGTGCTTTAAATAATGTCAAGTAAAGTTTCTCGAAAACAAAACCGTTTTCTGTAAAAAGTAGCTTAAAATTCCGCTTTTCCACAAACGCTCAAACGCTTTTCTCTCACATATGGCTGCAATTTTTTTCTTGAAACGTTTGTAACGGATAGTGCTAGTTACACTCTTTAATATGAAGTAAAGTTTATTTTGAGTTATTTATTTGTTTTTTCAAAAATTATATAAATGTTTTTTAAGATCTCTCACATCTTTAATATGCACATTACCAGCAATTTGTAAAGATTATTATATTTATGAGTGTAAGTGCTTCAAATAACTTCAAAGGAAGTATTACATAATAGTTATTAAGTACTCCTTTGTGAAGTACTAATTTCATCTAGAAAACTCCATCTTCCACCTTGTAGGTACACGCCGAAAGAATTCAATCTTTGATAATTTTCGAAAATTGAGAGATAACCCTGGAAATAGATCTATGCCATTTTCATCAGGTTATTTCACTGTATTCTTAGAAGAATTACAAAGAAAAACTGTGAAGCCATTTTTGAGAAAACTTGAAAATGTCTGGAAGTTTTTTAATGAAGCACCCGAAATTTAAATAATTTTTTTTAAAAATTGTAGGTTCTCGATTTTGGTCAGATCGATCAAGGAATGTTCATTTTGGCAAAAATCATACGCAACCTACGAATGGTTTAGGTGCTAGTGTTGTTCATTGACAGACAGACAAGACACGCGGACAGACGGTCGGACATTTGAAAAAACAACTCTTTTTTTTTATAAAAGAAGACCCATGAACGTGCATTTCCGTAGAAATTTCAAAACCTAATTTCCATAGCTTTATATAACTTTCTATAGACAAGCATACAAGTAATATATCTTGTACTACGTATATCATTCCGTATATACGTATAAGTATACAAGATAGTAAAAATAAATTAATGCTCTGTTCACTGACAACAGAGTAGGTTACAGGCAAGGTTTCTGCTTTACACAAGACATCTTCAACCTTCGTCCGACGATAATTGCAAGTTCAAACTCACAATTGTGAAATTGTTTCTGATAATTAGTTCTTTCGCGTTTTTACTAGTTTAGAATGCCTCGTAATATCAACATCTCCAAAAATGCGTTTCAAATTTGCCAGTCTCTTTGAACACCAAGTACTGCCAAATGTCTGCCCCTCAGGATGCAGTTGCAGTGTTATATTGTACTGATACTGTAATATGATATAATATAATGTAATATACACAAATATATCAGTATATACGCCAATATACACATAGTTACATCCCAAACCACTCAATGTTACATGATTGACGATTAATGAAAGTGATTGTAGTACTCTGTTCAAATAAATCGGGTCTGTGAAGACTGCTTGTAGATGAAATTTCGGAATGTTTTACTTTTTGTAGCGCAATATTCAGCTACATTTAGTTTATTAAACTCAAAAATATCTAAACAATCACTTCCAATTCAATCAAACTCTATAATTTCATTGCCAATAATACTGACCAGACATATTTTCAATAAATTATAAGGTGTTTGAGTAAGTTATCGCTGTTTTTTGTGTGAAAAATAAAGCTTTATTTTTATAGTATAAAGCTTATAGTATAGCACGTCTTATAGGCCAATATCTTTGCTGCCCATCATTTCAAAAGTCTTTGAGAAGTTGCTGTTAAAAAGGTTAAAACCAATAATTGAAAGAAAAAAATTGATCCCAAACCATCAGTTCGGATTCAGACAGAAACACTCTACAATAGACCAAGTCCATAGAATCATCAATACAATAGAGGAAACATTAGAAGAAAAACTGGTCTGTTCAGCTATCTGTCTTGATGTAGCCCAGGCGTTTGATAAGGTCTGGCATCAGGGGTTGATTTTTAAACTAAATAAGCAATTACCCACAGTATGTAACACTGTTAAAATCCTACATATCTGAGAGACTCTTTTGGGCCAGAGTAGAATAAGAATACTCAGAGCTAAAAGAGATAAGAGCAGGAGTGCCACAAGGAAGTATTTTGGGGTCCGTTCTCTACTCATTGTATACCAGTAATATCCCACAAAACGAAAACGTAATTGTGGCGACCTTTGCTGATGACACAGCCCTGATGGTTACGCACCCAGACGTGCAGGAGGCCATAGGCATATTACAAAATGCTTGTAATCAAATACACTCTTGGACAAAAATTTGGAAGATCAAATTAAATGAGACAAAATCAGTGCACATAACTTTTACAAACAAGAGAATTGTAAGCACCCCTTCTCTCATGTTAAATGGCCTTAAAGTACCTTACGCAAACACTGCTAAATACTTAGGCATGACATTAGATACTAAACTGCAATGGAAGGAGCACGTGAAAAAGAAAAGGAATGAATTAAATCTTAAAATAGACAATTGTACTGGCTTTTGGGACGTGCTTCTCAACTGTCCATACACAACAAAATCTTAATCTACAACCAAATCTTGAAACCGATTTGGCTCTATGGTGTCCAACTCTGGGGATGCATCAAGGAAAGCAATATGAAATCAATACAAACCTTCCAAAACAAAGTACTGCGAAACATTGTAAATGCCCCGTGGTACATTAGAAATAGGGATCTACATCGTGATCTTGGAGTTCCCTATGTGTCAAGTGAAATTAGAAGATTCGCTGCCAAACATGAAATGAGACTGTATGAACATGTTAACTTAGAAGCCATTCAACTGTTGGATAACCATAACCAGCGGAGGAGACAAAAGAGGACCAAACCCTTTGAATTAAGTTAATATTGACAATAAATTTATTTTTATATTGTAAATTAAATACATACTACACTATTGAGTGAACATGTAAATAATATTTTAACTTAGATTTAAGAATATATGTAAATTGATGGTTGGTCATTTGTGACCAGTTTCAATCTTTGACGCTCTGGCGTAATAAAAAAATAATTATAGTATGTGGTATACAATATACCACTCAAAGTATAGCCCATCACTAGCTACTACTTTTGCCCAATTTTCTGACAACAGAAGAATTCCACATTGCAAATACGATGTCTTTTGGGACTATCCAAGAATCAACCCGTTTTTTGGAATCTTCATACGAATGGAAGAGCTGCTGCGCTAGACCATGTGCCATTGAACAGAATAGGTGATAATCTGAAGGGGCGATGTCTGGTGAATACAGCGGGTGGGGCAGGGCTTCCCATTTAAATGTTTTCAAGTAGGTTTTCACCGGTGTCGCACCATGTAGCCGAGAGTTGTCGTGTAACAAAGTCACCTTGTGTTATCTCTGCTCGTAAAGTGGTGGTTTTTTTCTTTAGAGGTCGGCTCAAGCGCATCAAGTGCAGTCGATAGAGATATTCCGTGATAGTTTCGTTTGGTTTGAGAAACTCGTAATAAATTGCACCCAGCTGATCCCCCCTCAAATGCAGAGGAGAAGCTTCAAATCATGGATATTTGGCTTTGCGCAAGATGTCGATGCGTGGCCGTCTTACCCCGCGATCTTTTACCCTTAGGCTTACTGTATCCACTTTTCATCGCCAGTCACGATACGATGCAAAAAATCTTTTCTTCTCTGCTGTTGAAGTAGCATTTCACACGTGAGGTAACGCCGTTCGACATCTCTCGACTTAAACTCATTCGGCACCCAATGCCCTTGCTTCTGGATCATTTCTAATGCTTTCAAACAGGTATGCGATGTCAGCTAGCGTTTGACATGCGTCTTCATTAAGTAATGCCTCCAACTCTTTGTCTTTAAAGTTTTCGGTGCGCCGGTATGTTCTTTATCTCAAAGATCAAAAGCGTTATTTTTGAAGCGTCGAAACCAATCTCTGCATGTCGCATGTTCACGGTAAATCTCAACATGAATTCTGTGTGCTTCAGCTGCAACTCGACATGTATAGCACTCAGAAACAAAACTTTGTTTACACTGTGGCGAATAAAGGCACACTGACGTTCAAGCTTACCGACAGTACCGCCATGCGTTCGCGTCGTTAAAATCGTTAAAAATTATAATAAATCGTGGAATTGATCTCAACCTCTCCCGAAAAATCATGAAAGCTGAAAATTGCTAACTTTAATATTATCCCCTTAATATTAGTATATTATGTGAGTTACAATTATAACACTCACAGATAATACGAGGAAGTTTGTACTATATCTAAGCACCACTGATTTTTTAACAGATGATTTTTTTTAAAAAAACACAGTAACATTAATAGAGTAAAATGAATAAGTTACTCTTATCATTAACATTAAAAGGTTATATCGTGCATGGCAAAAAGAGTGACCGAATTCTTATTTCAAACTCACAAGGATCAAGAACCCCATAAAAACCTGGTCGTCATGCGTGGCTCAAGGCGCGAGGAAGTAATTTTCATTCACCTTCGGATCGAGCACTGCCCCTTCTTACAAGGACATCTTATCGCGTTTGCCTACTCCGCACTTGCAAGAAATGAACAGACCTTACCCTATAGAATGCTTTCGTGTACTGCAATAATTCAAGCAGGTATTCGGAGAAGACATCGCGAGAGATGAGGGTGATTTTTAAAATGCCTTCTATAAACTGATTTTTTATTGTTCATGAAACATTCTCTTTATCAGTTATTTCATTTCATAATTAGTCAGACTTTACTATATTTTTACTCAATTTATAATAAATAAAAATTATTTTACTGATTGGCAGGAGCTCCAATGACATGTTAAAGCGCCTTTAAACCCTAATCATAATCATCATATGATTTAAAATCAATCTATGTATTTGTCATATCTTTTCTGGCAATTTTGCCAATAATGTTGCACTACGCAATTGTTAAGGTGATTAAGCACAATTCACGTTTCGTTTATTTTAAGAAACTATGAAGTTGAATTTTGTGTAAATAGTAAATAAAATAGATCAATTGTTCGGATTTGGAGTCTTGCGAGTTCATGAAAACACTGATGTTGTAGGTGTCTATCTAAAATCAAATGAATTATGATGTTTGATGCACATTATTGTATTGAAATTCCTCTTCTAGGCAGAAAATATTCCTCATGCGTATACCTTACAAAGGCAAAAATTATTTCACAAAACAATAGAAAACAAGGACCGTGTGATTCCTGTGAATAAAACGGTGCCTTACTTGAATATCGATAACTGTGGTAAAGTGAGTTTCCTGGAGTTTCTTTGGATTGTGGTGGAGCTCCTCCAATCGAACATAATACTCCAGACACTGTTTATGGAGGTCACACTAAAACATAATATAAGTTGTGAAAATAGTACCTTTGAGAACACCTGTGTTCCATTTAAACATTTTAACTGGAAAATTGTAACTGCATTGAAATTTCTTAGCTACAAACTCAGTATCTTTCAAGTTTATTCAAAGACGTTTTTGTTACTTTCTTAATAGCTCGTTTTAAGAAAATTACATCGAATCGTAACATTTTAAGACTTTATTTTTTCTTCTAATTTAATTTATTCTTCTTTTAACAGGTGGTTATTCAAAAATAGTTAATAAAATATTTAACTTGAGTGAAGATTTCCGCAAATAAAAAATTAACATTTGCTATGTATATTCGCATTTGCCATTTATGTATAAAGAATTCGATAAAAATGCCATTGCTCTTGCCCCATGACAGGCTGGCGCGTGGGTCGTCAGCGTCCGTTTTGCCTGCGTTAACTTACCTGCTCCCCTCCCCGATAGCGAAGCAGTGACGCCGACGTCAATCACCTCAAAAATTGCTCCGCCCCTTTGAGATAACGAGGAGGAAAATCTTCAAGGGGAGGAAGGGGGAAGTGTCTGAATCTTGGCGCAAAAGCCAATGATAAGAGCCGCTTTGCCTAGACTCCGGGATTGGTCAAGTGCCCAGACGTGGTTGTCCAAGCTGTGGAAAGGCCAGATTTGGCCGCATAGGGTATCGCCCAGAATTTGTGTCATCGACCGTCGATTTCGATCCGTCTGCCGCTCGGCCTCGGTCTGCGGCCCGGCGACCGTTTGCGGCACGGCGTCCTTCTGCGACCCGGCGTCCGTCTGCGGCTCGGCCTCTGCCTGCAGCCCGGCGACAGTCTGCGGCCCGGCGTCCGTCTGCGGCACGACGTCCGTCTGCGGCCCGGCGTCCGTCTGCGGCCCGGCGACCGTCTGCGGCACGGCGTCCGTCTGCGGCTCGGCCTCTGTCTGCGGCCCGGCGACAGTCTGCGGCCCGGCGTCCGTCCTGCGGCCCGACGTCCGTCTGCGGCCCGGCGTCCGTCTGCTGCCCGGCGACCATCTGCGGCCCGGCGTCCGTCTGCCGCTCGGCCTCTGTCTGCGGCCCCGGCGACAGTCTGCAGCCCGGCGTCCGTCTGCGCCACGACGTCCGTCTGCGGCCCGGCGTCCGTCTGCGGCTCGGCCTCTGTCTGCGGCCCGGCGACAGTCTGCAGCCCGGCGTCCGTCTGCGGCCCGGCGACCGTCTGCGGACCGGCGTCCGTCTGCCGCTCGGCGTCTGTCTGCGGCCCGGCGACAGTCTGCAGCCCGGCGACCGTCTGCGGCACGGCGTCCGTCTGCGGCTCGGTCTCTGTCTGCGGCCCGGCGACCGTCCTGCGGCCCCGGGTTCTATGTAATTTTTTCTGTTAATGTCATTTGTGCAGAATTTCCTAAGCGCCACACGTGCATGGTACCCACTGTTTATCAGTATTATTTGAACTGTACTTGAAGAAATGACTGTTCCAGAAGCGAGTTTGAAGCACTAAGATTTGAATATACATTAATGTCGCGAAACAAATGTCTTGTGTTACGTTCATTCAGCAATTGTGGCTCTCCACTCCTGGGTTTGTTCGTCACCGGTTTCTGAAAACAGTCCCTATTAATTACATTGAACACTGTAGTGTGCGATCTTAGTGACAATCTTTCTGATTTATCTCAAAGATCTTCATTCATTACGCAAGCGAATTATTATTTTTCTCTCTTCGACACTTATTTCCGGTTTCTTTAACCCCCTTACTGCCATTTGATGAACAAATACTTCATTATCGTACACTTCTGTATCACCGACTGATGAATACGATAAATTGGGAAATCGATACAAAAACAGTAACAGCTAAGGGTTAAGAAGTGAGTCCCGACTGACAAGGTGAAGAACATTCCACAGACGGCTACAGCCGCAGTGTCTTCCAGGAAAGTCGTTACAGTGTTGGTGTTTTCGAATACTTTTGGCTTCTATTTTCTAAGAGATTGTTGCTTAAATTTGTGGTTTCTCTATTTCGTCTAGAGGTTGTAGATTTATTAGCCTTCTCAATATACTTATAAAGACTTTCTCAATCTACTTGCAAGAGTTATAATTGCAATTCATATATCTAACAAATATTAAAAAGCTAATTTCAAACCTATCAATTTGAAGTTTCATGATTTTATTAGAGAGATGTTGATCAATTCTATGATTTATTAATTGTTCTATTAGTCTTCCTGCAAAGATTTTTATTAAATTACTTTCAAAATATTGAAATAATGCGAACTTACCTTTTATTTTCTAATAATAAAATTTTCGTTGTTCTGCCAATAATATTATGTTCATTATCTAAACATTCATAATTTTAAAGACTATAAACATTTGACACATGTTGTAAGAACGTACATGTCTGTTTTCTGAAGTCTAATTCAATAATTTAATTTTCTTCATTACATGTAAAACGATCAGGATGTTATTACTTCGAAACACATTCCATTAATAAATTTACTTAGCATCTATCGAAATCGATGGTTCATATGATAAATGACTTTCATCTCTCTCAGTACCAATTTGTTTCTTGACAAAGCGATACGCTGAACTGAACAGCTCATTCTTTATTAAATAGTGAATATACTACTGTATTCGGGAGACAATGAAGCAAAATGTTGACATGCACTCGCTAATAACCACTATTAAACCAATTTTTTCGCTTTCCTGGTTTCTTGGTGTCGCACCATTTAATCTTACTGTTAATTGCACCAGAAAAAGTAAACTTCGTTGTTGGATCACCCATGTTTATTTCACAATATTTTGGATGGTTGTTACTTTGATTTTGCTTACAAAAATCGCGGAAAACGCATTTCATGAAAATTCTTTTGATGTAGAATATAACAATTTAGTTCAAAACCGTATTTGGGAGATTGTATCTCTTTTATTCTTGATTGCTACCTTAGCTGAATGGGTAGTTTATTTATTTCCTTCAATCTGGGCTTCACGAATACACCAAATTCTCTACTATTTACTCCTCGTTGATAAAATCTTAACAATAAATGACAAAGAATACCGCAAAATGCATTATTCTATTTCCGTACAAACATGTATAATTGTTGTTTATTCCATTATTGGAATCTTGACGAATTTTTTCTCTTCGTCATCTAATGAATCTTCGTTTGAAAGTTCGGCGAAATGTTTTATTTATAATGGAACCGTATGTATTGTAGTGCAATATCTCAATTTCACATTCCTGCTGAGAAGTCGTTTTCAAATAATAAATAAAAGACTGTCATCTTTAGCAGAAAAACTGACACCTTCCAAACGTTCAGACAATTTATTTGAGGTAAAAGAAGAATCGAAAATTGTATTAAAATCTAACACTCATTATTTAACTGAAGAAATGTACTCACTCCGTAAGTGTCATTATTATCTCTGTGAAACAGTTTTACTTTTGACTGGTGCATACCAGTATCAACTGTTTCTGGAATTAATAACATTCACAATCAGAATTATCATTTGCTTAACATCTTTTATATTTGGTCTGCGAGGTGTGAATTGTACCACAATGGGAGAATTTTTCCAACGGAAGTACGTGTGGGATACCATGTCGGTTTTTCCAGCGTTAGTGCTGGAGATCATTCTTATGACCGCCCTCAGCCACGGAGCGCGCGCAGAGGCGTGCAAGGTGTCGGAGCGCGTGTCGCTGGTGCTGCTGCGCCTGCCGGAGGGGCCTGCTGCGCGCGAGGCGCAGCTGTTGCGCATGCACGCCGCCGGCTGCCCGCTGCGCTTCTCCGCCCTCTGCTTCACGTGCGTCGACCTGTCGCTGGTGGTGGCCATGGTCGGCAGCGTCGTCTCTTGGTGCGTCGTGCTCACAAACATTTTGTAGAACATTGCAAGGCCATCTTGATTCACAAAACAATGCGGTCAATGTGCAGTTGCATTCATGAGACAGTAAGGAATGCCAAAATAGTAGGTCTTAGGTTTTAACTGATGCAACGGTTACTGCCGTATGCCGTTACCTCCGATACTACTTTGTTGACAGACAACAAACACGAGAAGCTCTTCAGAGAGCACGAAGAAAATTGAAAAAAATCCTAATAAAATATCCCAAGGCCACCTTCACACGGAACCCACCACTCCTCAGCGCCACCGAGAAGTGCCGGGACTCTCCTCTCACTGACCTGCCGATACCAACCTGCGCCACTGACCGTGAGAAAAGAAGAATTAGTGAGTTATTACTATGGACGCCAGAGGCCTCGAGGCAGTCTACATAAGCTTAGTGGGGCTTCTGTGTGACGTCGTGTGGAGACTGCTAATTGGAACAACTATTGACGATGGTACGGAAGCGAGTCTGCGTTGATGGTGGCGGGGGTGTGCCACTAAGAGTCACAGTTGCTTCACTGCGCCGCTCGTGTAAATACCTTATATAAACCACTTCTTTGCCAGCGGCAGCGCCACTTCAAGGCGCTTCTTTTCAAGGCGCGAGTTTGTGTTTTAACTGATGCAACGGTTAGTGCTGTATGCCGCTACCTCCGACACTACTTTGTTGACAGACAACAAATACGAGAAGTTCTTCAGAGCACACACACGAAAATGAAAAAGCCTTTTCCCTAATAAAATAACCCAAGGTCGCCTTTGCACGGAACCAAGTACTCCGCAGCACCACCGAGAAGCGCCGGGACTCTCCACACATTCACCTGCCGCCACCGACCTGTGTCACTGACCGTGAGAAAGGAACAATTCGTGGGTTATTACTGTGGACGTTAGAGGCCTCGAGGCAGTCAACATAAGCTCAATGGGGCTTCTGAGTGACGTAGTGTGGAGGCTGCCATTTCGAAGAAATATTGCCGATGGTGCGGAAGCGAGTCTGCGTTGATGCTGGTGGGACGGTGCCACATACAGCCACAGTAGCTTCACTTCGCCGCTCGTGGAAATACCTTAAATAAACCAACATTTTGCCAGCGGCAGCGCCACTTAACGGTGCTTCTGAGTGACTCCGTGTGAAGAAACCTGTAGTCGTAAATCTCTAACTCTTAATAAAAAATGCTCCGTATTGAAAATATCTTATTAGGATAAATTTAAACAAGAAGTTTTAAATGAATATCTCTTTCTTTAACTTGTTACCTTTTAAAGTTCACTGACCCAACAGAACTCTTAATACGCCGTTCTGATAAAATAATCCTGTTTACAGATATCGAAGTTAGTTTTGAAAATTTGATATTTCCCTCGGTACTTTAGAAATCACAAAAAATATTTATCAGAACAGGATGGCAGAGACTATTTGTAAATACCATACATTATTGTGACTGTTATTATCATTGAGCATTTAATTATTTGTAAAGAAATTCGCAGAAAAACATTTGAGGTTGATGATAATCATATTTGTATTATTCTGATATTTTATTGCAAGTTTTTGTCTTGCTAAAATTATAATTAATCGTTTCTTTGCAAATAAAATATCATTTGTATTGGGAACATGACAAGTCATGTTAATTGAATTTCTGAACAAGTATTGATTTCAAGCATATCTTCTTCAATGTAACATAATAGTATGAGCCAGAGTGTGGACTGTATTACTGTCATGCGTGCCAACTCAAGGTGCCGTCTGGTAAACAAGAACTAGTGGACTCAACAAATAAATTTGAAATATTTATTTTGGCTATTTATCCAATTATCGGTTTTTGTAGATTGTTTGGCGTATTTCATTTTCAGGCCGGACATTATTGTAAATCAAAACGTGGAGTTGTCAATGCACTTAGTACTGCAATAATTTTATGCATCACAGCAGTAGCAGCCATTTCGTCAGTTGTGCAAACAATGAAATTAAAGTTCCTCCGATTGGAGCTTCTTATTCAAAGTTGTTTTAATATTGTGAATATTCTCATGTTATTCCAAGGAGCATTCTACATCCTTTTGTCATTGTCAAATAGTATTAAGATATTGAATATATTGCGTCAGATATCAAAAATTGCAAATATTTTACAGAATGATGTATCGCAACTTTATCAGCGGATACACTTCTTTGTGGTGGTACAAGCTTCCATTACATGTGTGTCCGCAATTACATACGGAATAATATACGTCAGGGCATATGAACCTATTGAGTCAGTATGGATCGGAATAGTGAAAATCTATATGATCGTTGCTTCAAGACTGAACCTAATACAACTTGTGAATCTAGTTTTGATTTTAGTTGTTTGCTTTCGTATTGTTGAAAAAGAAATATTGTTAATAATAGAAAAAGTGGAAAATATACGGGAACGAGAAACCCAATTGCACATCGATCGGTCTACATACAGACTGAATGCACTACACAAACCAGCAAATACACGCCGCTTCCATCAATTTGCCCGAGAAATATATCGACTTCGCAAAACATACCACGACCTCCAGTTGGTTTCTTCAGAAATAGACAGAGTCTTTGGGTTGCCAGTTCTGGTCGAAGTCCTCAGCGTATTTTTGCGGACGCTCATCATCACATTCTTCTTCATTTTTGCCTTCCAGGACCCGTCGTGTTACACGCCGTTCATAGACACGGAGGTGTACGTGAAGGCCAACCTGTGCTTCACGATGTCGCTCATCGCCTTGGAGCTGCTTTCGCTGGCGGGCTCTTGCGACGCGGCGGGCGGAGCGTCCCAGAGGGCGGCCCGCAGCGCGGCGCGCCTCACGCTGCTGCTGCCGGAGGGTCCTGCAGCGCACGAGGCGCAGCTGCTGCACATGCAGGTGGGGGAGCATTCGCTCCAGGGAGAGTGGCTTGTCTGCAGTGGGAAGACACTCGCTTCAGTGAGAGTGGGTTGTCTGCAGTGGGAAGACACTCGCTTCAGTGAGAGTGGGTTGTCTGCAGTGGGAAGGCACTCGCTTCAGTGAGAATGGGTTGTTTGCTGTGGGAAGGCACTCGCTTCAGTGAAAATGGGTTGCCTTGAGGTGGGGAGCACTCACTTCAGTGAGACTGAGTTGTCTGCAAGTGGGAAGGCACTCACTTCAGTGAGAGTGGATTGTCTGCAGTGGAAAGCCACTCGTTTCAGGGAGAAAAATGGATTGCCTTCAGGTGGGGAGCACTCGCTTCAGGGAGAGTGAGTTGTCTGCAAGTGGGAAGGTTTCAGGGTAAGTGGATTCTCGCTTTTGCGACAAGATCGCAACAACCTTAATTACTCATCTGAGAAACATTTCATCTTCAGAAATGAGAACTTCCTAAAACATTAACAAGATTTATCCACTTTTTCATTGCCATGACCAAAGTATAAGACTTTTTCTGTCGATAATTTGCCGTTTTCCGGCACACGACTACAGTACTTTCTTATTAAATAAGGCGAGAAAGTATAAAGCTACACTGTTGGTGAATATTACAAGTCATATAATGTTTAAATTATTACAGAAATAAGTTCATTACGACGCTACATCAGACATCTACTTTTCAATATTTTATTTGTGACTATCCCAATGCCAATTTTATTTTATTTTATAATATATGAATAAACAACAAGACACTGGACATGTTTGTGTAGATAATAAACTACGTTCGTTCATTTTATTAATTTCTCGTTTGTTTAAACGATTAATATAAGAAAAAGGTGTGTGCTTGTCTTTTAAAGTACATATATTTTTTAATATATTTATTTTTGGTCTCAACCTCTGCATTGATTAATTATACTGAACCACCTGAATATCCATTACTTGATTTACAAACTACAATTTTACAAAATTCTCTTAACAAATAGAATACTTATTCCAATCCACAATCAGTAGGCTGAAAGTCTAATGATAAAATGTCTAGTAAAGTAAGTTCAATGACACTAAGTCGAAGCAAGGAGATCTATTTTGGTCAAATATTTTGTAAGTCTAATCATACTTTTACTCCAATATTTTGATGTTCAATATTTATGCAACTCTAAGAACAAGAAGAAAGGGCCCAGATATACATGTTACGATTCAAATATCTCCAGTATATTTTTCTGCTATCCCTGGCTCTACAACCTTTAATAACAGTCAAAATTATTATTGATCAGATTTTTTTCTTTTGCATGCTGTTATTGTGAAAGTTTCCATGTTGCAGTTTTAGTCTGGAAGGAAGAAGTACGTCAAGGAAACTTCTTATTAACAGTCGTTACTGAACTCGTATTATTATGTTCTGGACCTACTTCTTTTAGATATAATACCCACACGGACACTGCGGTGCGTTAGACTTCTTTGCTTTAGACTTCGATTAAAAATGACTCCTATATTTTTATACCAACTGGGTTTATACCTACTGTCCTTAGACTTTCTGATCTGGAACCCTTATTACACCTTTAAAATGTCATGGAAAGTTTGTTGTGAAGCTGTTTTAAGAAGTATTAATGGTCAAATTTGCAAAAACAAATACTTTTACAATTCTTAATATGTGTTAGTCAATGATAAATTGTCTGAAAAGGATTAAAAAACAACTTTCAGCAGTTTACAAATATTCAGTACAAAAATATAAGTAATATAAAAATATCCAAGTACAAGAAATTATTGAAGCTTTTTCTACTGCTAATATTAAAGATAAGGTCTTTGGCTGCTTTTATGTTGCAACTCATACCTCTGAATAATGCTTTACTGTAACTATTTTGATCTTTCATTCAGTTTTTAGTACATATTTGACTTCATATTTCAAACATTCTTAGTCCAGACCTTTGTGCATATTTAGGTAGTACATACAGGTGGCCTGGAACTAAAGTGGTCTATGGCACGAATAGTCAATGTGACTTATTATTAGACCACTCAATAACTGACTAACATTAAACCTTTCTGTCAATATTAAAGTGGTATTTTCATTATGCGACACTTACTACAAAAACAGGCAACACATAGACCACTTTTGAATGAATAGATGCTTAACTATTCAGAGCAAACTCACCATACCCTGGATTTTAGCCAAAACGTTTCATAGATCACTTTAGTTCGAGGCCAGCAATATTGTTCTGTGTGAATTCGAACACAGGTGGGAACATATACATCGGATTTTCTTTCTTGGCGCAGGAGGGTGTTAATAGAATGGAATATCTCACGATGTTTCGCGTCGTTCTCAGTTGTGTCGCTAGGAGTCGCATGATCGCGACTATCGAGCAGTGCTGGCGATCATGCGACTCCTGGCGGCACAACAGAGAACGACATGAAATACGGTGAGATATTCCATTTTATTAACGCACCCCCGTGCGCCAAGAAAGAAAAATCGAAGTATAACGCTGCGCACTGCGTTGCAGGCGGCCGGCTGCCCCGTGCGCCTCACCGCCGCGCGCTTCCTGCCCATCGACCGGTCGCTGGTGAGCGCGGTGGTCGGCAGCGCCGCCACCTGGCTCGTCGTGCTGCTCAGCGTCGGCTGAAGGCGCCATCTCACTTCCTTCTGCACGAGAATACGAAACTTTTTTTTGTGGGTAACATTAGAGAATCGAGTCGATAAGTAAAAAGGATCTAAATAAATGGCCGAATACCTGCGTGAGAGGTGGACTCAAATAGGGAAGAGGTGGTGTGTATTGCGAATATTCGAATTTTCCCCCTTTAATGAATCAAGTTGATTATAAAAACAACATTCATTTATTTATAAGGGTCACTGATTCAACGACATACACCGTGGATCTGAAAGGTGGCAACTTAACGTTCAAACATATTCACAAAACAATTCCAAGTTTCCAAAAGTAAAATGAAAATATTTATGAACAACTCAAAGTAATAGAAATAAATGGAAACATAAAGAAATGGAAAAGAAAAAAATCATAGAATTAAACAATTCATTATCTCAGTTCACTTTACTTCAACTTTCTCAGATATTTCAGTCCATCCACTGACAATCTCATTGAGAACTCCAACAATTTCAAAAATTCTATTTCCCGACTGTATTTTAGTACATATAGTTCTCATTTGTATCCTAGAACGTCTATTCCGTCTGTAAATTAATATACGTCTACATTCCGTCTGTAGTTCGAGACATCCAACTCTCGTCTGCTTGTTGATTCCTCACTCCTTGATCAGCATATCTGTTGCCTTGGTGTTCAACACCTCAGTTCCAGGCGGTCGTGCGCACACAAGAATACCTTCTGTATATATATATATATATATATATATATATATATATATATATATATATATTGTGACGAACGTGAGTTCAGAGGTTCGTCACAGGTGCCCACGAACCATACAACACCTTAAAAGAATTGGGAAGAGAGCAGTTTTAAAAAGGGCGCGCCCGCGGACGAGGAAATTGTGGGAACGCGGACGAGGAAATTGTTAAAAAGGGCGCGCCCGCGGCGTCCGCCGAAAGTAGCGAGAAAATGACGCACATTAGCTGGAGAGGGGAGGAGGAGGCGCCGCGTTACCCCTACAGGCAAGAACGCATAAAACGCGAATCCGCAGGCGGAAGCGTTCTCTTTCGTTTACGCCCGCTGCAGTAGCAGCATTCTCTTGAGTTTTCGTCCGTGGAAGAGGCAGCTTCTCTCTCTGGTTTACGCCCGCCGAAGCAACGGTCGCCGATTGCAACATAATAATCGTAAGAACATCATTAGTTAGGAGTGTTCGGCGTCAGAAAGGCGTCTAGTTAGTCGTCCGCGAATTTGTTGAATATTCAAGAAAGCTTTTCTTCAGTTACTGCACCGTGAAGGAGGTCGCCTGTTAAATTGCGACACAAGTTGATGCTCAGATTAAACCACAAAATCTGCAGCTGGAGTGAGAGACAAAAACCAGTACGCGGCGACATACATCACGCCGGCGTACGAAAACACTGGGCACGAGCAAAGAACGTGCCGAACGAGATTTGGAGACGGGCGAGGACCGTGCGAAATCGGACGAAGGATACGGAGCCGGGAGAGAAGACAGAAGAGGAGGACGGAGCTGGGAGCAGAAGATAGAAGAGGGACGTAGCCGGGAAAGAAGACAGAAGAGAGGGACGGCGCCGGGTGCGGAAGAGAGAAGACAGAGGCGCGAAGGGCAGCGAGGCGCCAGACACGAGCCCGCGACTTGCGCTGGACGTGCCGGCAGCGTTCACACGGCTGCCAGCGACCAGACGCAAGGCCAGAGCAACGCGAAGGGCGAGGTAACGGTGCAAGCGAAATCTAGGTCAAGTTCGCGCCGCGCTGAAAGAAAATGTTAAGAGAAGTTGTACGGGGAGGTACTGGACTGTGAAGGCGAAATAACTTTCAGTCGCAAATAGAAATGCACTAGCCATTTTGACGCCTGATTACCTGTTAGATTTGTCACTGAATTGAAGTAAATTTATGTAGTAATAATTGCATTGAAATGTGGAGGAAGTCGTGCCACAGAGCACGTTTATTGTTCAGATAATTTTAAGAAAACAAATGTAAAATAAGAGTGGTAAAGAATACGCAGTTGTTGAGTTAAGTGTGGAAGTAAATTTAATCAGTTTCATTTCAAAGGAATTCCTCATTTCAATAAACAGTAATTCAGTGTATAGAATTTGAAGAGTCTTTAGTTATTTAGAGTTAAAGAGAATATTGTGTGTTGATGGTACGCTTGGAAAATTTCAAGGAGGATGACGATGATTTGTGTGTAGTGGATTTGGTTATTATTTTTGAAATAATTAATCTTTGTTTTACTCTTATTTGTGTTCCTGTGTTTTGGATTGCTCTCTACACCCCAAAAGATCCCACTGCCCTGAGATCAAGTAAGCTCGAAAGAGCAGATATCTGCGCACCCGCCCAGACGCTTAACCATTGTTGAGAGAATTGATAAATTAATTAAATTTGGGTGTTCGGGGCGGTTTTGCTTTAGAAAATATATATATATATATATATATATATATATATATATATACTCTATGCCATATTGACTCGTTACAGTATGTACCCCACTAGTGATACATTGGACATAGGTGTGTGCTGTATTAAGTAAATTGTGAAGCCTAATTTTGAAATAAAAATATTTATAATGAATGATATAAGCAATTTAGGGAAATGCCTTTGAATGAAACACGTTTCATCAATAAAGTTTCATTAACAACTTTCTACAGGTATATGATTTTTAAATAAAGCACATGTATCCCTCCCCCTCACAAACCCTACACATTCATAAGTCTCTCTTTTTCTCCCTAAGAAATACGAGGAATTATTAATTGTATACGACGGCATTCTTATTTTACCGTAAATACCGTCAAAATTATGTAGAACTATTTACATAATAATGTTCATATTCTTATGGGTCATTACATGAAAGGATAACATGACAATATTAGGGTACATTAAAGCAATTACGACAGCAACAATGATGACGGGAAGCGATGTGCGACGTGAACATTATGAACATTAATGTAAGAGAACGCCTGTGTAAACAGCGCCTAGAAAAATTAAAGAACATTGTGACGAAATTAAGGCTAAATGTACCGAAAAAATCTTGTAGGAAAATTCAATAGATCGCAGCACTATCAGAAGGAATTTACTTTACCGATAACGTCTTAACAAATGGTCCGATTTTCGATCTGTAAACGGCATTTGACTCCTTTTTGTAATAGAATTTACGCTAGGAAGCCCTTTTTTCAAAAAAACTTATAGAAACTCGATTTTGAAATTTTTTCTCGTACTTCCGGGAACAATTTAAAAAATGTGGGCTTATAGCGCGATGGCGACAAGCTTCCAGAATCCAACGCCGTGTCAATCATGCAAATCGGATGAAAAGGAGCGTCGTAGAGTCAAATTTGGAAAAACACCTCACACCCCTCCCTCTTCCACGCTGCGCTGTCGCGCCATCCGCCCGTGCGCCCACGCGCTCCCTGCGCGGGCCAGCCTCGGTTGCCTGCGTGCGGCAGCCGTGTGAGGCTGGCAAGCCAGGCAGTCATGCTTTCGTCATTTTCCATCTCAATATATTTTTCCCCATGAATGAAACTAGTGATGTTGTGACAGAGGTAAACGGTCTCATATCATATTTAATTGCAATTAGTTCTTTTTTCATTTTGATAGTAGTATAGATAGATAATTTGAATAGTAGTATAACACTATCTTGTTCACATACTCCCGTCTTCCTTCAAATATGATCAAAAAATTGTTTGAAGTATTACTCAAAATATCGATTACCGTTTGGAACCGATTTCAAAAAGAAAATGGAATGTTAGTGATATTCACACAATTAATTCCATCTCCTCACATATTATTTTAGATATCTGTAACTTCTAAGATCTTCCGTTATCATTCCACTATTGAAAGAATGAGCAGAAATTACGCACGAGCTCTTTTATCCTACGACTCGATTTTTACTTTCCGTATTGTGACGATACCGAATAGTTAATAGAAGAAAAAAAATTGATTTTAAACACACGACATAGTAGCCTGTCACGGGCCTACGCAGCGTCTCTTTGTGTGAGCCATGGACGTAGCAATTTGCTCCGGACACGTGCGCTGCGAGGTCCCCTCGCAGCCCCCTGTCCGCCGGGCAGCTAGGGTACACAAGAATTATGACTCGATCGTCGCCTCTCTGGCGCCGCCACATCCCCAGGCGACCTGCGGCCCCCCCCCCCCCGACGTTAGAGAGAGAGGGTTGAGTGGAATTTTTCCTACCGACTTCGGCCAGGAGACGCTTCCGAACATTGGCCGAAACAAAATTAAGACGCAGTTGCCTTTTACCAATAGAGAAGAACCTTCTAAAATTCAAACAAAAATCTTTCCAGAACTTTCGGCAAATAAGTAAGGAGAGGGGGGTTACAGAGGCTTCGCGAGATGTGACGAAGTGAAACATAGAGGAGAAGTGAGGAGACGGTCTTGAGGGTAGGTTCGGGCAGGAGCGAGCACCTCAGCGGTGCGTCGTCCGGGTACAAACGCCGCCGGCGTGGACGCCTCCGAAGTACGCAGAGCAATCTCGTCCGGTCGCCTGACAAAGACTTTCGCTGATTGTGCGGTGCGATCTTGTGCCGCGCGCGAGTCAAAAAAAACTATTCAATTCGGCTTGCATCACTACGCCCGCGACCGCTGCAGAGCTGTCTTTCATGCTGAAGTCTCCGCCCACCTCCCTTCGCCGACTTCGAGTGCGAGTACCTGCGTTTCGCCTCCCCGGCCAGACGCCTG
Organism: Acheta domesticus; assembly: GCA_031308135.1. Lineage (NCBI taxonomy): Eukaryota > Metazoa > Arthropoda > Insecta > Orthoptera > Gryllidae > Acheta > Acheta domesticus. The sequence continues at coordinate 86,176,973 of JAHLJT010004567.1, forward strand.
CCGCCAGCTGTGACCTGCCGGCCTTTCACCGCAGAAGACGACGCCCTCATGACCTCATCCCGAAGGTCGGACATCGACCCTGCGGAGTCTTCTGAAAACACGGTCTGTTGTCCCCTTAGACTTTGGTGAATGGCCCGGATCACAGACCCGTGCCTCGTCATAAGCGAGCCGCGCTGTGGCTTTTTTTGAGGATAAACTTCCTAAATTGTATGTTGCTCCTTCCTCGGTAAATTGTACTTTCATTTCGTATTGTCTTGTAGTAAGTACGGAAGCTATTTAAGTGAACAGGGAATCTGGGACAAAAGGGGGGGTGTCTTTGGGTCTAAAAGGGAAAGGGTATTAGTAATAGGATTTTTTTATTTTTGTATATTTCATCATTTCAGTTATTTAATTTTAAGTGTTCTTCAAAACCTCAATGAATTTTATTTGGTAACAAGAAGCGTCCGTCCATGGGCTCCCATTTCTTGTAGAGAATCTCTGCGCCTGAGTTAGCCGGCAACTGAATCAGGTGAGTGAGAAAAGGGGGGAGATCTCGATCGCCCGATCGATCCCCGACGTCGCCTGCGCTAGGGCCCGCGCGGTAATGACAGTATACGTACGTGTATACGGAATTGTTTACGTAGTATAGGGAAAGTTATTTAATGCTGCGCGAAAAAACGGCGGATTTTCGGAAGAAAAAATTCATTGCAGGGCCCTGATAACGAAGAGGAAATAAATCTAGTTGCTAAATTAAGAAAAAATCCCCTAACACGTGGTGTAGCCAGAATCCCTCTTTTGTGGGTCCTTGATACCGAAAAACCAATTGAAAGCAAAACTTTTGTCTGTCTGTCCGTCCGTCTGTGAACACTACTAGCGCCTAAACCATATGTATGTTTTTTGTTGGTGTTTTTTTTTTCAAAATGAAGAAGCCCCTGTCGATCTGACTCGAGTCAAAGCTTTGAGATTTTGAAAAGGAATTTATAAAACTTAGCGGTACTTTACATGAAACCCCCCGAACATTTTTGAAATTTTCTCAAAAACGGCTCCAATTTTTTTCTTTAAATTTCTTGTAAGAATAGAGTAAAACACACTTATTAAGGTGGAATCGGTCATAATTTCACGGTTAACTCTGAATTTTCGAAAATTCTAAAAGTTTAAACTATTTTCGGCCTCTTCCTACAACTACAAAATTGCAGATACAGATTTTTCCGTCAAATAAAATTTGTTCTTCAAAGCGAGTTCTTTCATTACGATCATGCACACTTTTTTGAAAATTTTGCTATTTTTCGCGCAATATTGCTTGCAACATGTGTAACTTGCAAAAATTATAAACACAGATTTTCTCAAAAATTGCTCCAAATTTTTTCTTTGAACTTTTGGTAGGGATAGCGCATAATGTAGTCTATGATATTACATAATCGCCATATTGCTCTATTCTTTTTTATTTGCAAAATTTACAAAAATATTTGTTTAACTTGTCTCTCACGTAGGTAATATTTACATTGGCGGTGATTTGTTTACATTATTACATTTAAGAGTAAATGTGTTTTAAATAATGTCCTACAAAGTTTCTCGAATACTCAACCGTTTTCTATGAAAACTAGCTCAAAATTCGGCATTTTCAGAAACGCTCTAACATCATTTTCTTATAAATAGCTCCAATTTTTTTCTTCGTGCTTTTAGAACGTATAGTGCAAATTGCACTCTTTATTATGGCATGAAGTTTATTTTGGGGTCTTTTTTTGTTTTTTCAAAAGTTTCACAAATGTACACACAATGTTTCACAATTTAAAAATTTTTGTGAAAGATCTTTCACACCTCTAATATGCACATTACCAGCAATTTGTAAACACTATTGTATTAGTGAGTTAATGTGTTTCAAATGAATTCAAAGGAAGTTTTTCGGAAACTCAAAAATTTTCTGTGAAAAAGAGCTCCAAATTTCGCATTTTTAGTAGCACTTAAAAGCCATTTTCTTAAAAACGGCTCCTAATTTTTCAAAGAAAATTCCCATTCAGATCGACGTTTTACTGTCCTTTAATATTCTAAAATTGATATTTCCGTTCTATCATCAGGAATTCGAAAACTTAAGAAAATATAAAAAAATGTACTTTGGGTGACGATAGATGGCAGCTGGTACGACAGTGTAGCAATTCCGAATAGCTAGCCCAAACCCAAGGAAGTAGAAAACTAATACGGGAAAGTCTGTGCCATTCTGTAGCACCACTGGTTGATCTCAAAACGGCTTGTCTCCTTGATAGAATTCACCTGATTAATCCCATTTTCCAAGTAAAGTAGCGGAAGATAATTTTTAAAAATGTTTTAGTACTTTCGGAAAAATTTGAAAAAGTGGTGCAACAGAATTTCACCGACTTACTTGTAGTAAAGTATTCAAATTTCCTTGTTCTGTGCCTGCTTCACTATCTTGCCCCATCTTCTTCACAGCTGTTATATATCGCCACCCACAATACATTTCTTAAAGTTTTCTCATTATTCGGTTTCCTAGTAGTAGATTCGTAATATTACTTTTAGAATATTAATGAAGAGTAAAACATCCTCCTATATGGCAATTTTCATTAATAAACTTGGAGCCGCTGTTAAGAAAATGGCGTGTAAGCGTTACTGTAAATGCGAAAATTGAAGCTCTTTTTTACAGGAATATTCCGAGTTGCTGGTGGGAGATACCTGGTTAGGAAAGAACCCCGCAAGCCGACAGGTAGATAGGTCGGTGATTTAGAGCTTGTTCCGGCTGGGGTGGTGCCCCGCTGGTGGCAGATACCTGGTTGGGGAAAACTAGTAGACGAAAGGTCAGCACCGGATCTCGCCATCCAGCGGGGAACATCACCTCCACCTCCCGATTAAATAAACATGCCCTACACTTGCGGTACTAAAGACCTCTGTAATTGACGTGCCCGAAGTCACTACCAATCAATCAAAAATGACTCCAAATCTTATCCTTAAATTAATTGTAAGAATAAACTAAAATATACATATAAAGGTGGCATAGATCTCATTTTCATTATTGACTCTAGTTTTTGGAAAATTGCAAAAGTCCGAATTTTTTTCGGCGTCTTCCTACAACTGCAAATTTGAAGATAAAAATTTTTCCTTAAAATGATATTTGTTCTCCATACTTAGTTCTTCCAATAAGGTCATGTAATTTTTTTTAACTTTAAGTTTTCACACAATATTGCGTGCAATATGTGCAATTTTTAAAAAACTACAAAAACAAGATATTCTCAAAAACTGCTCCATTTTTTTTCTTTTGGAAAGGATAGTGCCTAATGTACACTATGAGATGACATAAACGCCATATTGCTCTATTCTTTTGCTTTTTCAAAAATTACAAAAATGTAATTCTTTGACTAGCCTTTCATTTCATAAATATTTCCATTAACGACAATTTGTTCACATTATTTTATTTAGGAGTATATGTGCTTTACATTATGTCTTAAAAATTCCTCAACAACAGATGTTTTCTGTGACAACGAACTGAAAATTCCGAATTTGCACAAATGCTTAAACGCCATTTTCTCAAATTGCGATTGCTCTAGTTTCATTTGCGGGGGAAAAATACATTGAGATGCGAAGTGACGAAAGCAAAACGGAGTACTTGCCTTGCCTGCCCGTCCCCTCTAGGCCCCCGGGATTAGCAGTGTCGGTGGTCTCCGCGTTGAGGAAGCGGCCCCTCCCCCAATATGGGGTGACGGGGGCTGTGTGGAAGGCGGAGTGGGGTGAGGTGTTTTTTGAAATTTGACTTTACGTCGCTCCTATTAATCCGATTTGCATGTTTGATACGGCGTTGGATTTTGGAAGCTTGTCGCCATCGCACTATAAGCCCATATTTTGGAACTTTTTCCCGGAAGTACGAGAAAAAGTTTAGAAAATGTGATTCTGCTAGTTTTTTTTTGGAAAAAGTGCTTCGTAGCGTAAATTTTATTATAAACTGGAGTCAAATGCCGTTTACAGATCGAAAATCGGACCATTTGTTCAGACGTAATCGGTATAGTAAAATTCACTAAATTTGGTGCTGCCACGTGGTGGCGACAAATTGAACTAGTGTCGGTACATTTACCCTTAAATATTATGGACACATGAGCAAAGTCTGTGAGGGGAGAATGAGTAAATTAAATAATTACGACAAGGAACAAGGAATAAACAAATAGTGGACATAAATGGAAGCGACCACTAAAAAGAGAGAGAGATTTTGATAATCGAATGAGAGATGCGCAGGTAAGGCAAAGAGACATAATTGTGAGTAGTTCGCGCAGTAATATTGTTGCAGACAGTAAACAGGCGCGCAGAATGAAAATTAGTGATCATACAGAATGGCACTATCTTTCCCGTATTAGTTTTCTATTTTCTTTGGTCACGGCTAACTATTCCGAATTGCCACATACTCCTGCCAGCTGCCATTATCACCGCCCACAGCACATTTTTTTGATATTTTCTTATTTTTTCGGATTCCTTATGATAGAACGGAAATATTAAGTTAAGAATATTAAAGAACACAAAAACATCGTCCTATATGCCAATTTTCTTTTAAATATTTCGAGTCATTTTTAAGAAAATGGCATTTAAGCGCTACTAAAAATGCAAAATATGAAGCTCTTTTTCATAGAAAAGTTGAGTTTCCAAAAAACTTCATTTGAAGTCATTTGAAACACATATACTTACTAATAATGTAGTATTTACAAATTGCTGGTAATGTGCATATTAAAGATGTGAGAGATTTTTCAAAACGTTACTTTTGCATAATTTTTGAAAAAAAACAACAAAAAATACATCAGAATAAACTTTACATTAAAGAGTGCAATAAGCACTATTCGTTCCAAAAATTTGAAGAAAAAATTTGGAGCCATTTATGAGAAAATGAGCGTTTTTGAAAATGCGGAGTTTTCGAGAACCTTCACTTAATACTATTTAAAGCTCATATACTTGTAAATATAATAATGTGAACAAATCGCTGTTAATGTAAATATTACCGACGTGAGAGAGAAGTCAAAAAATTAAATTTTTGCAATTTTAAAAAACAAAAGAATATAGCAATATGACGTTTATGTGATCTCGTAGAGTACATTTAGCACTATCCCTTCCAATAGTGTAAAAGAATAAATTTGGAGCCGTTTTTGAGAAAATCTTGTTTTTGTATTCTGTAAATTGCACATATTGCATGCAATATAGCGCAAAAATTACTAAATTTTTTAAAAGAATGTACATGACCTAAAAGAAAGAACTCACTTTGAAGAACAAATTTTATTTGAAGAAAAAATCTCTATCTGCAATTCGTATTTGGAAGAAGACGACGAATAAAACTTTTGCAATTTTCGTAAATTAAGAGTTAACCGTGAAAATCGAACCTATGCCATCTTAATAAGTGAATTTTCCTCTATTCTTACAAGAAATTTAAAGAAAAAAATTGGAGCCATTTTTGAGAAAATGTCCGGGGGGCTTCATGTGATGGATCCCCCAAAATTAATGTTTTTCAAATTCTCAAAGCTTCGACTCAGGCCAGATGGACAGGGGTTTCTTCAGTTTGGAAAAAATCGTACGTGAAGTTTAGGCGCTAAGTGTTGTTCACATACACCGGACGGATGGACAATTTACTTTAAATTGGTGTTTCAGTATCAAGGACTTACTAAACAGGGATTCTGGCTACAACACCTGTTAGGGTAACATATATATAAATATATATATTATATTATATTATATATATTATATATATATATTATATGTATATATATATATATATATATATATATTGAAACGAGTCGTGAATTTGAATCTACACAATAATTATCAGTAAAAGGGGACAGGGATTCTTTCCCGCGAATGGGCTCCGGATTCAATTATTCTCATCAATGGAAACATAAGGGTAAGCATGAATTTTTATTGATCGATTAATTACAAAAATTGGTGGTTCTTATTCCTTACAAAACATCTGCTCTATCAATTTTCCTATTCTACATAACCTCTTATTTATTGATTCTTTATTGTCCTGGAATTCCATTCATTTCTTATAATTCTCACAACTGTGGGGCCTCTACTATAGATCACTGCTTCCTGTCATCTATTCACCCTCCCTCCCATTGTTCTCCCGTCTGTTCTTACTCACACCGAACCCGGGCCGCGCCGCTCCGCGGGGGTTTGCCCACGTGATTGTCTTCATGTACCGATATTGTCCTGTCTTCACTTCACCAAGACAACAGTTTTAGCTCACTACATACCATTTTTCACCACATTGTCCTTCCCGATGCCTACCATTCTCGATGGTCCCCGATTTCACCACCATTCGTCCTCTTTCTTCCACAACTCCCGCAAACGTCCTTTTCATTCTCCAGCCATAACTCCACTGCCGACCTGTCTCGTGGTTCCCTTGCCCTTCGGCTCACCTCTCTGACTCGACTCCGGCACCCGACTCCGTCGGCGCGCCCGCCGCTATCGCGCAATCCATATGTTCTTCATTCTCAGAAGGGGATTGTTATCGTTGTTGTAATGATAACAATTCGTTTCAATATATTCGAACCTTTACCCCCCCTACTAAATTCAAACTGGATCAGAGGATGCCAGCAGATTTATTGCTCTTGCGAGCTTTTGATTTACTCCCAGGGCAGAGGATTCTTGCGGCAGATAGTAAGGGAATTCAAGGAGAATGGGTACACACACATACACAAATTCAGTAACAAGTTCAGATATATTCTTAAATGATTCAATTTTTTAAAAAAATACAATTTCTTTGCTTGCTCTGCAAGAAAAAAAAACAAACAATGCAACAAACAAACAAAATGGCAGGAATATTTTTTCTAGTGATCAAAATATATGCTTGAAACACTTGTAAATCTTCCAACCTCTTTAAACAAATCAACTGACTATGATAATTGTACAAAAATTTAAATCAATGACTCAGGACTGGTACTCTTTCAATTTCTGCCTTTCGTGCACGTTTTTGCTTGAAATTAAACACTTAATTATTCTAACTCACAATTCACACAAAAAAAGAAAAATTACTATTTACAATGACCAATTGAATTCACACTCAATTACTCTGATTCTCTACAAGTTTTTACACATTGTTCAATATTTTTCTTAGCTAAGCAATGACTTTCTTTACAATTAACTTCAAAAGGGCAATGCCCTTTTCATTCATAAGGCATTCCAGACAATGATATGAAAATTCTAGGTGCAACAAATTACGCGAGTTATTCACGAATTCTGTAAAGCGTAATATTCGCCCTCTTTACTACGAAAGCGTCTTTCCAGCTGCTCGCGCGTTCGTGACCTGACGCGCCCCCTTCTCCCTTACCGTAACCTCGGCGCTTGCGGCTCGGCGTTCGACCTTGGCTCCGCGCTTCGCCGACAGCAGAGACTGCGTTGTTGGAATTCGCCACTCTAGCAGCAATGCTGGGTCTCGTCTGCTTCTCTCTTCTTATTTTCCTGGTACTCTTCTTTCTTCCTCTCCTCTTCTTCTTTTCTTACGGTCCTTCTTCTTCCCGTTCGGTGGCCCTCTTCTTCTTCTTCCGGAATTGTTCTTCAGCGCGATTGTTAAGTTTTCGTCCGCGTGCTTATTATCCTCGCACGATCACAGCCGGGTGGCGGCTTTTAGCTCTGTCCAGGGCGTCGCGCACTTGGATATTTGAATAGCTGATTCTTTATGGCACAGCGTAATTGTTCCTGACTGATTCCACGTACTCAGTCAGCGTGTAAATCACTGAAATTCTGGCTACTCGATCCACCAGAACAAAGTGAATAACGCCGTTCTAGTATTTTTCCCTGAATTCTGATGCGTCGTATTTTACTGCACTTTTCTCCAACACAACTTCAAAAAACTGCTCACAATATTACTAATTCCAAATCTCATTCGTCGCCTACTTCAATTAAACTCTCTACTAGAATTACAAGCAAACTAGACTCTGACTACTGTACGGAATTCGCACGTATTCGTTTCACCAAAAGAACAATGCTCGGCGACAGCTGAAGCAAATAAGAGGCTTGTGATCTGGCGATCAGCGTATTTATGACGAAGGTCGTGGGGGTGAGTTGGCCTCGCCTCCCCTCCGTCGCTAACCACTCCTCCTCCCTACACCGCTCTGAACTAGTCTGTGCGCCGCGCTATCTCGCCGCCATCCATTACATTACTGCGCGCCGCTGACTTCCGTGCGTCTTTCAAAACATTTGGCCGTGCTCAACAATATCTTCATTGTTGTAACAAAGCAATCGTTACAATATATATATATATATATATATATATATATATATATATATATATATATATATTGACCGTATGGTCAAAAGACCATTGATTCACGAGCACGGGAAATTCAAGGTTGGCGCGTGCAGGAGGAGTCGATCGCCGTGGAGTGGTCGGGTGGCTCGGCGAACGAACTCGCCGCGAAGGGCGACCGAGCGAAAAGGGAGAAGAGTCGAATCAGCAGTCAGTCGAGGAGAGAGGCGGTGAGACAATGGCGGTGTGAGCAGGCATACGAGTGGGTTCGTAGGAATCCAAGGTAATCGAGCGACATAAGGTAGTGAAAGCAACTAGTGTCATGAGAATAAGTTATGAGAACACCAATTGTGATATTGAACTGTAAAAAGTGACTGTAATTGTGGGGATTTTTGAAAAAACGATCATGTGCTGTGTGGACACGTGCCTAGTGTGGTGAAGTCGGCGTGATGGGATGAAATTGAAACTGAGGAACTTCATGAAAGGCGTTTTTGGGAAGTAATGTGATGTGATGATAAGCAGAACTTGTAAGGACGTTAATTATTGAATCGCAACATGGTGAATGTGCGACCGCATATTAGTGAAAACGACTGTCTAATGCATTTGCATGTACGCGGAGTGGCGAGCACGAGGCATGCACTAGACGCCTCTACGCAATAAAAGCGGCAATTTTAGAGAAACTAAAGGAAAATCAAGTGCAAAGAACAATAAAGTGATGTACTGTGTCCAAAGCTGTGATAGAAGGTAGAAAATATAAGAGGCATTGTGGATGAATTGCGGGAAACATGGAAGTAGAATGTGGGAGGCATGAATGATAGATGCGTCAACTTGCTGCATACGGATGGACATCAGCGGTTGCCGGTGAAACGTATTGTGTGCGGAGTACGCAGTGTCTGGGAATGGTGGCAAAGGCGAACGGAGCGTCAAACGGCGAGCACCCGGCAGCGAAGGCGCTTCAAGGTCAACGGACGGCTGCGAGCGTTGCGTCGCGTCGACACCGGTTGGCGACAGCGTGGGACCGGCGCTGGGGCACTCGAATGATTGGTATTGTAAGATAAGTTACGAATATGTTCTTTTATTCAGATTAACGGGAATAGAATCCGTGGAATGTAGATGACGGGTAGGCGGAGTAGCCGTCGAAGTATGGAATGCGAGTGGGACAGGAATGTAATTAGCAGAGTAGAGGGGCGGACTAGTCGATATTTCAACAGTATTGTCATGTATTCTGTATTAAAGCACGCACTGCCATTGTGTTCATTCATGTATGATGTGTTGGTGAGTGGTAAGACAGGGAGCTCTCATTTGATTTCAGAGGTAGAATGAAGATAAATAAATGATTAAAAACAGAATTGTTATGAAAGATTGATATGTTCATTTGAATGTAAGTCCTAATAATTGAGCGTTCAGTAGTCAACGTTGATTTCAAGTCCATTTGTCTATAATGATCAATATTTTCTTTTTGTAATAAACCTTTGTCTTGTGTTAATAATCAATCCAATGTCAGATACTTATATCAAAGGTATCCCCCTGAAGTGATATCCCTGGCCCCAAAACAAATAAAAATTATGATATGCGCGACCACAATTACTGAAAAGGTAAGTACAATTTTTATATATATTGTGACCGTACTTACCCTTGTTGGTTTAATGAGTACACATATCATAAATTTTGTGATGTTTGTTGTGGGCACAGGGGTTCTTTGAGGGGGGTACTTTAATCATCATTACCTGAATTCAAAGAATCTACCGTGACAGAAACAGAATTTATTAAGAAAAAGAGACAACAAAACATCTTCACATTACTAACATAATTTATATCATTGACCTGGTCGCAAATTCTTACTGAATACAAACTAAATGGTTTATCCTATACGTCTCGGAATATTCCTATCATTACATTTATCATTTCCATTTATACGACCTCCATTTCTCTGGAAACGGCATGCCATTCGTGAACCACCACAGACACCATTGTTCTCCTGACTACTCAGTGAGCACCCTGAACTGGCATTCCACTCGATTACCCCTCTATTTTGTTCATAATTTTTGTTACTTATCTGCCCTCCACAACCGTCGTCTTCTACGCGACGCGATGCCACGTGCTCCGCCCGTTGCCGAGAAGTGACCTTGGCGCCAACGATGTTCTGCCTGCCCGCGTGTCGCCGGCGGCCCGTTCCCATGCACCGGTGTCGCCTCGCCACAGTTTCCTTCTTCACACGACGAACTTACTGTCTCAGCTCACACGGCTCCACCATATAATCCCGCATCCGCACAGCTACACTGACTATCACAGAACAGCATTGCCCACGTGTCCGTGCACTGTCCTCTTCTCTCGCCAAATTTCGGATTATTCTTTCCACTTGAGTTTACCACAATCCTAACTCACAATCATCATTAAGTCCACCACAATTATCCTTCCTTTAGCACCAGCCGTCCCGATTATTCTCGATTTATCTGTTCGTTACCACATCGCTCTCTTCTCGCCATCATACCTCTGTCCTCCCCTCTCGCTGCTCAACTCCCAACTGCCTTTTCGCGCGGTCCGACCGACCAATTCACCACTTCCGGGCGCTCGTTCACGGCTCGGCCCGATTCGTTCCGCAGCGATTCATCAACCTGCGCGCCACTTTTGAACGTTGTGGAGCGCCTATTATTTATGTTTTGACAATACGGTCAAATAACCCCCCACGTTATTAAGATTTTTTTTACACAGTGAAAAATAATCTTCTAATCCACAATTTAGATCTCTTCCTCGACCATCTGTCGCCAGCACCAAATCAATTGTACATGCTCGCACTCCTTCCAATTGTCCGACATGTGTCCCACCTTTCCATCCCATCCAAGCCTGATTTTTCATTATCACCGTCGACACTCCCACCGCCTTCTGCAACGCTGGACCCGCGACCTGGATTTCGCTTTCCTCTGGGAAGTATCTGACTGCCGAACGCTGCACCATAGTACCCATGGAAAAATAGGAATACTCCTTCATGCCTTCAAGTATTTGAACTATTGATATTGTCGTCACGTTCGTATGTCCTGTCACAACCGTCGATGTCGTACCTTCCTTCTTTCTGTATTCTTCATTCTTGACTGCTCCATCGCCGTGAATCGTTTCATCCTGAACCTCTCCTTCATGTTTAACTTCATCACCGTCTTCATCCCCACCTCCATCTTCATTCTCTTCATCTTCAATTTCTCCTTCATCCTCATTCTCTTCCTCTTTCGTTTCTCCTCCGTCTTCATTTCCTCCCCCATCATTAATCCCTCCTTCATCTTCATTCTCTTCATCTTCAATATCTCCTCCATCTTCGTTCTCTTCATCTTCAATTTCTCCTTCATCCTCATCCACCAGTTCAGAATTCACGAACATAACAGCTGTAGAGCCCAACTCCTGCTTCTCCGCATCATACCCATCTTCCACAGAATCTTTCCAGTTAGTTTCAGATCTTTCTCTATCTTCACCCTCGTCTGCTTCTTCATTTAGACACGACTTCATTGCGGTTGGACACTCCCGACAAACCCTTTGACAATTTTTCTTCTTAATCCGGTGTTCACCTTCGTAGTCGATTACTTGAAATGACTTGATGGAAACCTCGTTGCTTACTCTGTGATTGTTCGTGTTGGGGCCGCCCGTCAACACGAACCCCATCCGTTTAAATTTGGATTGTAGCCTGTCCCGCTGGTACTTGGTCTTGCTTCGTTATCACAAAAATCTCCCCCGCTTCTTCCATTAGGTTGATTCGACCTCTCGCCGTTCCGTCGACCCTCGCTCTCCTGCTGCCTACCATATCCTCTTTGGTTTTCTCCACTCCTCTGATCACTCCACCCACCGCGTGCTGTATCTGAAGTCGGAAGGAGTCTAGTTTTGTTTTGTTATTTTCCAAGTAGCTGCCGACGTTTTTCGTACATACCCCCACCATACCTCCAACACCGGAGTTGAATCACCTTCCTGTAGACTTTGTGCTGTGAACCGTCGCCGGCCGGAGACTATGTGAGCAGGCGGTCACAATATACACACATACTACCTTACTGTATATCAGACCTGCATAGCATATTGCACTTTCACTGACCTCAGGAGCTGCGTGCGGGCATCTCGGGTGCAAATGAGAAAATCGATGAAGGGTGGGGATCAGACCCAATCTAGGAGTGGGGACCACCAATCAGAATGCGCAATTCGAAAGATAGCGCGTAAATTTAAAGAGCAATCGGAAAGAATATGACGGTCATATACAGTTCAAGTAATATTGTCTTTTGTATTATATTGCAAATGTTTGTTCTCGGTATATGACAGGGCGAAATATGAAACTACCACGAATTATACATATTAGAGTTCGACACCAAGTATTATAATTGCTTGTAGGGCTTATAATGTAATTCGCTTTGCTACGATGTAATCACAATTTAGTGTTGTGCTAAACACAAAATTTTGATACTGAATTGTTTTTGTTTGATGACAGCAATACACTATTTTTTATTAACTATGTTTAATTGAATAAGACGGTTCTCTCTAAGCAAAAACATATTGTTCTTAAAAAAATCATGATTATTTTCTGTTCTAATTCCTGACAAGAGAGTAGTGTCGTTAACGAGATCGTATAAAATATAAAGCCCTTTGCATTCTATTTAACCAATACCCATGATTATCTTATGATTGTCCATAGCATATCGTCACGGAGGTTTGCTCGTGATCTCTTTTATTCAGTTTCATAATGGGGAAAAATGGTCACAAATGTGCTATTAAACAGTACCCTTCTTGGAATTGCCACATATTCTATTTTATGTCAATCTTGATGTGAGAGATTGCTCTCATGATTTTGTTCATTTCTCTATGATTTGGAGATTATAACATTCCTGGTGAACAATCAATTATTAAATTGCAACTTTGTGTTAGATAGAATTAAATAATATTTTTTCTTATATATAAGCATATATTTTAAAGCTATTGCTTTAAAACATTGCTTAAGAGTCACAATGAGCATGTTATTTTCTTTAAAAAAAATAGAAAATGAAAATACATACACTGGTGGATACAAAGGTGGATAGACAGTAGTGCACAGAACGTAAACAGTGAATTATGACCCTGGTAACTTGAAATACTAGACATAATCTATTTAAACAAATGGGCAATTAATTTTGAAGCATGGATCATTATTAGACGCCCAGGCATCCAATCTACGCGCCGCGTCGTGCAACGTCAGACTTCTCTCCTCCCCGCAAAGCTTCCTACTCCCACTACTTGCACTTTCGGCGCTGCCACGGGCAGACAATCGGCTCCCAAGTGCAGAATGCCCGCGGGAGCAGGCGTTGTGCAGGTCTGCTGTATATGTACTACACCCCCACAGATGCCGTGAGACCAGTGGGGAAGTTTGAGTTTGTCCTTATCGGGGAGGTGCCCGATAGGAGCGATACCTCGAAGACGCCGACACCACATCTCATCATCCAGCGGAAGAGGAACTCCACCTCCTCCCGAAATAAAATATTAATTAGAGTAACAGCATGAGTGATAAGGGTAGACGAGCCCAAAAACATGCAATTTTCATATACATACTTTTCTACATAATACGGGTGCATTTTGAAATAATATAGGCTAGTTGTTTAAAATCTGTTGATTTTGTACCATTCTTTTATGCTAATTCGTCAAAAAATTATATTGTAGTCAGTTACTGGCGTCGAACGTGTAGTGGAGTAATCCTCCTTTAACGCAGTCAGTCATCGTCAGTCGCAGTCAGTCACTGCCCTTATCCCTTCGGCCAGGGGCCAGCGCCGTTGTCCTCGGGTTTCCTAGAAGATCATCCATCCAGAAACACGTGACGTTTCGAGTTGCTTTACCTTCGTGACTTCACAGAGCATAGTTTAGAGGTCCGGCTAGCGCTGAATTTTGAAACAATTTTGCAAATAGATAATATATTTATTTCTAACATTCAACTTGTAATTTTCTTAGGACCTACTGACCATGAAAATTGTCATAAGTAATATCACGAGAAGTGCTGTTCTAGCCGGTAAATTCACGACTCGCGTAGCGAGGAGTGAATTTACCGGCTAGAACAGCACTTCGAGTGATATTTAGTGTGACTATTTCACGAATAAACACATTACATGATTTGAAGGATAATTAAATCACAAGAATCACGAAAAAGGGAAATATTACTTAAAAGTACAACCGAAAAATGAAAACCTTTTATTCAGCTCCGACTTATCACTGCCTCCTGGAATAACTTAAAATCAAGTAACATTTGAATAACAGTTTAATGCAGAAAATGATTTCAAATATGTTTCAATTTCGTGGTAATAAAACTTTCGAAAAACAATAATAACAAGGCTACTTAAAAGAACATTTATTACAAGCATAATCATTAAAGTTGTAGGAAGTTATTTTCCAAATCTTGGCCTTCCGTGGAAGTATTTGAAATGGAAGATTTACAACATGAATTAGCAGCGGAATTCGTCGATTCGAATGGATTCAACATACGTATGCACTCATTAAAAGTATTTTCCTGAATAATTTTTGATGTAACGTTTCACATTTTTTTTACAGCATATTCTTTGTACTCTTCACCATCTAATCTTCGTATATTAAATTACCTAAAATATGTGTAAATTCCTCATTTGTAGTTTGTGCTGTCCATTTGTATTTTCTTTCTTCACAAAATTCTTGAAATTGCTTCCACACGCTTTCTTTGTTCCTTTCGCTGTTTTTCGGCACTGAATTTTTAATATTATATTATGTTTCCGAGTTTTAAAACATAACCAAAATGACACATTATATTGATGCACACAAGCTATTTTGGAGGTAAAACAATTGCTATCGTTACTTAAAAGGTAAACAAAGGTTTTTACAGCGATAAAAAAGGTAAACAAACTGATGGCGATAAACATCTGGGATTGGTTTAATTTGAATATATCTTCGTTTACCATTGGCTACTTACGACGCGGACAGATATGAGTGAAATAGTCATTTTAAACACATTACTGCAACGGATAAAATACGAAGACATACGGACCAAAATTTTCCGAAAATTTCTGAAATGGCACATTTATGAAAGTAAGTGCTATTTATGATGCAAACATTAATTTCTAGAAAACCATTTTGCGGCAGGAACAAATTTTAAAAAAATAATGAAACCAGTAACTCAAGAGAGAAATTAATGTGACCAGTAATACAATTATGTTATAACGAAATAACTGTTGAATGTAATTTAAATTAGCATTCCAACCAAACGACAAGCAATTCCATTAATAAGGATCAATATTTTAAATATCAGTAAACGGCTCAAGTGTTTCATTCTTGAAGTAGCAATGGCAAATACTCTACGAATGAAAAATGTGGATCTATTTCTTGCGGCGATAAAACCCACAACTTAGAATATTGCAAATTTTAGGTCTGCTCTCGTTTAATTCATTTTACGTTGGAGGTCAGACGAAAGTCAGTTTTGTTCTAAATTTATTTCGTGTTATTGTTTTCATGTGTGCAAGTTTGTACAGTTTGATGCCATATTTTAACAATAATGAAGACGATAACTCTAATGATGCCAAAACAGCTATAACAACCAAACTCATTTTATTGTTAATGCATCCGTTGTAATATTGGAATTTACAGGAATATTTCAGACGTGGTTTCTCTGGCTACTTTCATTATCTTCTGGGTTAAAAATCATTGAAAATATTGAAAAAATATGCTTTATTGATAATAAACTTTTTAGTAATGTATTTTCAGTATATAAACGCATGTATTTATTATCATGGTCGCAGGTTATAATAATTCTTATTATATTTATTTGGCATTTTGTTACTGACGGGCTCTTACGAGTGCCGTATCTGTCTCTCTGGGATATATTTCTATGTGTTTTCACATATCTAGTGTCTCTGTGTAATGTTCTAATCTACGTCAACTGGATAGCATTGTTGAAACATCGGTTCCAAGTCCTCAACAAAAGAAGAGATCATATTTATCATATGATTCAGGCCTTCTATCACAAGCATAATACCTGGAATAATATTTCTGAGAACAACAAAGTTCTGTCTACAATGCCAGAAAGATTAACACACGAGCTACATACGCTGCGAATACTGGATTTTTATCTACGAAGAAGTGTTGAAAACATAAACAGTTTGTATGGAGTGTGTATGCTTATGGAGATATTTTGCTTATTTGTTCGTAGTCTCCTTCTCACCACCTTTGTCACGTTTGATTGGTCATTATGTGAAGGACCTCCACGGGAATTCAATGCTCTTTGGACAACCTCCATGACTGTTACTATTTGCTTTAATGTTGTAGAGTTGTTGTCCATCACTGGACTATGCTACGGAGCGCAGAAAGAAGCAGAGAGGTTTGGAGCAGATGCTGCGCGTATGGTGCTACTCCTACCGAAGGGGCCTGCTGCGCGAGAGGCGAAGCTACTGCACATGCACGCAGTTGGCTGCCCTGTGCGTTCTCGGCTGCGTCTTTCGTGCCTGTTGACTTGTCATTGGTTACTTCAGTACTATGTGGAGTTATGACTTGGCTAATCGTGCTAATGGCAATCCAACCAATACACTAAGAAATTATTGTGCCGAAACACTTAACATTATTTCAAAGAAACTATCGTCTAATTCTATTTTTCTCGAATTGTTAATCTAAACCACATCAATCAATTTTTCTCGATTATAGTCTTCATAGAAGTACCAAAGACGCTTCGTATTAAGAATGTAAAGCGATTTATTAACGTTTAGGCACTTCACACTACTTTGAGCAATTTAAGTTAGCGCGCTACAACGCAAATTAATTTAGATTGAGGGTAACTTCTCCTTTGTCAATCACACGTAGTAAATTGGAATATAATGTGTACAATAGGTACTTACTTCTAATCTAGTCAAACTTACAATCTCGGTAAATTCCATGAATATGTTTGATATAATGAACGTTGAGTTACTATAATAAATTATATTGTTATTACTAATTATTATTGTTATTCCTCTATATCACGACTAAAGTTGTTATGTGTGGCTGATTATAAAATCTACTCCAGTTTGCAATCAGTGTTGCCAGGTGCGGACGATCATGACCCGCCCAGTGGTCTGCCACTAGATAGGCTGGAGAAATTCCTTATTCAAATCCAATACAGTAGCCAATCAGGGCTCTCTCTCCCCCTCCCTCTGTCTCAGAGCAACGCCATATACATCTGTACTACACGAACTCGCTCTAGCGGTATACCGGAGAACTACTCATTTTCAGAGCTCTCCGGGTGGGCGCCGTTGAATTACCGTTGGATTGCTTCAACTTCCGCCCGGCGTGGCAGCTTCGTGCCCAAAGAGTATCTGTGAGACTGTGTTGTGGAGTTCGTGCTGTTTGTGGGGCCATTTACGGGTGCTATCAAGAATATATCATGAATTCAAGAAATTTTCTAATTTACAGCTGCTTTTGTGCTTCAAATGTGTTCGTAATGTGTTGTAATTGATTGTTGTGCTACAAATGTGTTCGTCAAAATATGGTCAAGAAAATTCCTGAATAATAGAGATTGGAGAACAATAATTGTGATAATTCATGGGATGTATTTGCCTTGAAAGAGCATTCAAATAATTTCATTGTAAATTTTGAAATATTTTTAATGGTCATGTTCACTTGCAGATCCCTTGTTTGAACCAACAGAGGTGACACCCACAATTTACCAATGGGTGTAATCGGTTAAGCCATTTTAAAAACACTTTTAAAAATAAATTTGAAGTTCAATTGTCAACATAACTTCAAATAGGAGCAGATGTGATTGAGATTGCAAAAGGGGGATACAATTTTGTTTTTGTGGGATTAATTTTAATTACACAATAGTTCGATGGAAAGTCTTTCTTACCAGCATTTTTTAATTTTCAGGTCTTTGTACTCCAGGCAGCAATTTCAAACTGAAAATGGTAAGTTTCTTTATGTGCATGAAATAGAAAGCATGCTATTGAAAGCGAAATGTACTGGTATAAAATAGGGTAATAATTCGTGTTGATGAATACAGGTGGCTCTGCCATTCAGTGTGCTGCTACATGAAGTGCGGCAGATGCATATGTTAGCCTTGTTCATGGTAAGTGTTTGCTATAATCTTTAAGCAACTCAATTATCACTCTGTTGCATGTTTTAAATGTGGGAAAAATTCATATTTGTCCCCATTTTCAGATCTTTTTCACCCATGAGAGGTATCACCTAATGTTGTGGATAGTTCTCATGGTAAGTTTTTCCGTTGAATATACAGTTGTTAGTACCAATTGAGTGTGAATTAGAGTAAATAAAAAAATGTTTTATGGTTGGTGATTACAGGTGCTGAAGTCATTCCCGAAGATGAATCTGTGACTTCAATGCATTTGTGTGTACTTGATTAGGTGATATCAGATTGGTGTGCAGGCACTCTGGTATGAAGAATATGTGAAAAGTTATTGCTGATAATCTTAATATTTTGCAGTTAAAAACCATGGAAATATTCATAATGTGAAAAATAATAGTGGTCTATTACTTCTTAATGTTAAAAATATGCTTCAATAATGTCAATTGACTAGGAGAGACCATTTTGTCTGTAACTTTAGGTTCTCTTTGGAGAGTCAGTACTCAGAGACCTAATTTTAAAGAATAATTGTTATGTTCAGTGAATGACTTACTTCATTCTGCACAAAATTTCTGCTCATACCTCTTTTACACAGAGTTTGTAGTGATACGAATAATGAGAGTTTTAAGATCAATGGGTATTCTGTTATTTGGATGCTATATAAGCCATATTTTCCACATCTGATTTGGAACTTCTAATAAAATTTAATTATTTGAAGATGAAATTCATTCTGGTAAAAGACAAGTCATTTTCTCAAATTTGGAATCCCTCTATGCTCTGTGAAGACAATTTATTTGGAATGATGAATACAAACTTTTTGAGTCCCTGTTTTAGAGCCTATTTTCATGCAATTTTAAGATTTCTTTTTGGCTAAATATCTGGTCTGTAATATTTTTTATTGTTAGTAGTGCCTATTAATTGATTTTTATTATTGGAATTGATATAAGTTGGGATATGCAATGTTCTACTGTCTCCGGCAATAATTGTTTCTCATGACAAACTCCCCCAGAAATTTTTATTTTTACAATTGGTTGTACTGTTGTGTTTTGTTAATTTTTCATGCCAATTACATGTTAATGTGAATGCTGATCCCTATTAAATTGTGAATTATCTTGAGTCATGAATGCAATATTTGATTTCACAGCTCGGTTGTTAGAATAAATGTCCAGTTGTCAGAAAGTTCAGGCTCGGTTCTTGGTGTGCAATTTAAAATTTTGCACTTTCATAATCTATTTCAGATTTAAATTATGGCGCACAAGCTTTTGTTGCGGACTGTTACATTCCCCACTCTTCATAAATAATGTTTAAAGTTAATGTAGTTTCTCATTTAAGCCCATCTTTGGACAGCCAGACCCCTAACTGTGCATGTGTCAGATGGACATGGGTAAATATACTAATTTTGTCAAATAGTTATGACTAGCAAAAAAAATTTTAGGCTGCAACTAGTAAAAGCAGATCTTTCAAGGTATGGCATAGAATGCTAAAAAGTGCAAATTTTGGCACTAATTGTTAGAAGTGGACAGCGCTCAAAATGTTATGCTTAAAAGCACATAGAAATACAAAATACTTTTGTGTGAATTAATCAGGTACTACTGTAACATAGTGCATAATTAAATTATCTTTACTCTTGAATTAAAATAAAATCACAACGGCAGTAATACTGTTTTAAAAATTTTATTTTTATATGATTTTATTTTGCTTGTAGGATTGCGGGCACTGACATGCTTTGTGATGCTATATTTTCATACTCGCAAAATAAAATGGCATTATGTATCATAACTTTGTTTTACCAGGGCAAAGGTGTGGTATTGTTTTCATTTGTTTCTTTTCAACCCTGTTCATGTGTAATGCTCTGTAATAATGCAGTATTCCATAGTATTCACGTTTATTTGGCATGTCTACAAACAAGGTAAAGTTGCATTACAGCTGCCGTGTATCTGTGTTTTATTGCTTGTGTAATACAAAATTGTAACACTAATGAAATTAATAAAAAAGTGTAATATCAATATGTTCAATAAATACTTGATTTTCCTGCCCCAATTTTGACTTTTTTCCATAAAATCCTTATGTAGTTTTGATAATAATAAAATTATTGTGTAGTTTTTGATAATTAATGCTAATATGGATTTGAATTTTTAAAATTCCCGCGTATCTGGTTAATTTCAATTTACGCTTACTTCTACGCTATTGGCTGTCCGTTTGCCCAATGGTAAGTAATACAAACCAATGGGCGGACCGGATGCTGACAAATAAGGCTTCTCCCGTTTAACATTGAGTGCCGTCTCTAGGAAATACTCTTTGGTTGCAACCAGCTACCTAAGGAGTAGATCTCGGGCTGTCCGGTGCCTCTACAATGCTATGTGCAAAATGTGGGCGTCCAAATAAAGCGATTTCTTGCACTTCCAGTTTTTGAATTGCCTGGAGTTTAGACAAGTTCTTACACAATGTTGCGGAACAAATCCAGAGTTCCGAAAAACTATGAGGACGACCTGTGCTTTTCCGTCCCACATTCGGCTGATCTCAATTTCGGTCTTTGTTGCCATTATTATTATTATTATTATTATTATTATTGTAGTAGTTGTTGTTGTTGCTTCATATTACAACAGATGTTATGAGTACGGCTGAGTATATAATCTACTCCAGGTTGGCAACCAGCTACCTAAGGAGCGATCAGGAACTGTCGGTGCCTATACAATACTTTGCGCAAAATGTGAGCTGTGCCAAATAAAGCAATTCTTGCACTTCCCAGTCCTTTGAATGTCACCTGGACGTTTAGCCAAGTTCTTACCCAAATTTTGCGGAAACAAATCCCAGAGCTCCGAATAATATCGGAACTATCGGAGCCAAATGTCTTGAAGAATGTTCTTCTCCGATGGGTGATTTCAGAAGTTATTCTGTCTTTATTTCAGTCTGCAAAACAGATAGTGTAGTCAGGAAATAAAATATGCCCATATTGCCAGAGCTCGTATTTGTCACATAGCAATTAATACGGCGTACAGCTCAGATATCTTCACTGAGGTTAGTAGATTCAGGGCTTCATTTTCACTGCTATCCGAAGAGGTAAATTGCAGTGAGTTTCTCAAAGTCGAAGCTTTGATTGAGTATTGTAAGGAGACAATGTGTATTACTGTGCTTTAAAAGATACTTGTATGTTCAAACAAACATTATTATTTGCCCCTTATCGTCTCCTGTATTATTTCTGTAGTATACCTTTGGTTCCGGCTCTCACACGCAACCACTCTTATAAATGAGAGCTCTAAAGAAAGAGAATTTAACGGAGACTTGACGAATTTCATTTTGACTTTAAAAATATGGATGATTTCTTTAAAAAAACGCATCGAAATATTCATGTAAAATGCAACCCGCATCACATGGCAACCTACATCAGCAAATAACTCATAAACAGAGCGTTTTTTAGAGCCTTAAAAAGTAACGATTTGAGGCCAAAGGCCTCAATGAAGCGTTTTTCACACCATAATCTACAAGATGAGACATTCTCCGATCCATTCAATTAATTTTAGGTTCCACGCTTCAAAACTATCAAGGCCACCTCAACATTTCAGCCCTTCCTGCTGGTAGCAATTTTTGGGGCGACACGGTTAGAAGGCTTAGATTCGACAATCTTTATTTACGCTTTCTGTTAACACCGTAGTTTGTGCAGTCTGACGAGGGTTATTTGGCATAATCATTAATTCAAAATTTGCTTTCCAGCAACAACTAGAAGTACTATTATAGTTGCTTAACCCTCCGTTTACACCGCGCTGTGTTTGTGGGGGGGGGCGAATAACACGCCGCGCGGACTGAGAGTCCGCATACCTTACATTCGCTCTCCTTCCAAAGTTATTGGCACATTTTCATAGTATTTTAGTGTGAATATCAAATAGATCTTGTGTTTCCAATAAAAACACTCAATTGTTGGTTTTTATATTTGTATTTTTATTAGATTAATACTTATTTATTGAAATTATTTTGATGAGTAGTGAGAACACATTTCTGTATAATCAAAAAATTTCTACAAGTAAAAGAACATCTAGAAAAAACAATACATGACAATAAAACATTAAATTGTTAAAAATTGAACAATTATTTATTTCAATTATACATTTGCTATGCAATTAGTGCACAAATAACCCGAGACATGTTGAAGGCATATAAACATCACAAGACTTGCACCGAAATCTAGAGGGTCTATTTTTTTCCTGTCGCAGAAACTGCATCTTCCGCGAGTCATGTTATCACTTTCTGATCTGTTTGACTTTCAGTCTTCCAAAATCCCCCAAAGTTCCTGTAGACGTAATTTTATTGTTGAGGGAATGGTTCCATAAGCACTTTATTTCTTACGTAATCATTCAATAATTCACGTGAAAGGATTTTCAAGAAGTCTTTCCTCTGACATTGATTCATTGTTGTGCCCTGTTTACAATGACGAAAGCATTTATTCCACCAATATTCAGAAGGGAAAAGAAAATCACCAGAGACCACCTTCTAGTAATTCTTGCAACTGAATAGTTGCATTTCATTTCGTCTACTTTATCAACGCCTGATTTGGTATCATTATAGAAAGTAATTATTTCAGGTTTGAATTTTTCAGAAGACGGATCAATTGAATCGTCGTCATGCATAGTTTGATAATGCCAAACAATTTTTCTTTTTTTGCTTTATATGACACAAGCGTCATGTTTTTTCTAAAAGCAAATATACTTGATTCTAGAGGCCTCTGCCTCAAAGTGGTCATGAAGGGTGGAATTTCACGTTTGTTTCGACGAACGGTTCCAACAATAGTTAGTTTGTCATTTACCAACCAAGTCTTCAGCAAGAGGTATGGATACAAACCAGTTGTCACAAGTAATGTTTCGGCCACTTTTTGAAATATGTTTTACCATCCTTTTCACAATAGCATGTGGCGTGTTTTCACATTCATAAGGTCCCGCGGGCTGTTTTCCACAATACACTTCTAAATGGCTAGTGTAAAACATTTTCGCATCAGTTACAGCAAAGATCTTCAAGCCGTACTTGGCTGGTTTAGAAGGGATGTATTGTCTAAACCCACATCGTCATCTAAATGCGTCCAACATTTCATCAATAGTAACTAGCTCTGACAAACAGTAATGCTTCTTTATATTTGCATTGAAGTGATCAATCAAAAATCGAACTGCTGCCAATTTATCGACAGTTTTACGGTGATTTCTAGTATGTATGTCATCAAATCTCATGCATTTCAGTAAAAATCGGAAACGATTAATGCCCATTGTAAGTCTAAATAATTCTATTCCTGTGCCATCGTTTGCCCACAGATCTTCTAGATTTGTGTGAGAAGTCTTCAAAACTCCACCAAGAAACAGAAGGCCGATACACGCCTTTAGTTCAATAATATTTGTATCTGCTGCATCTCTAGGCCTTGAGTAATTAGAACGAATGGTTGAAATGAAAATATTAGTACATTTTACTATTTCCTCAAGAATTTCATCGCTAATAAACAGCTGAAATGCTTCAATAGGACTTTTAGCTGCCTTCGCTGTCCTATCACTCCCGGAAGATGTTTCACGATATTATGAGCCGCTTGTTTTCGCCTCTTGTTTTGAAGAACAGGCTGAGGACACCATTGAAAACCATTTCTCCCAATATACATTTCATTTTCTAACTGAATCATCTTCTTCACCACTTTGTTCGCTTTCTGAATAATGGTCGCTAACATTTACAACATCTTCATCGCTGTCGTCATCAGCATCTATCTCATCTAACCATTGCTCAATTTGCGACTCATGTAGATCCTTTTGAAATTATTTCTATACAGAATAAGAAATATATTTGTAACAAATTGAACTATTTATCTTTCACAATATCCAAGTTAGTAATACGAAAATAATCTGATTTTATCCAATTTTTTAAAACAGAAAAAATGTTTATGCACTTCCCTAACACTATGTCAGTGTTTAACGACCAAACATGTATTAGAAATATAAAACTTACCTGATTAAGTACGTTTAAATCGTAACACAAATAAGAAACGTAAGAGCAGAAGTAATAACACGAACACACGCGCGCGGACTGACGCTCCGCACCGCTAAGTATTCCACTGTGGGCAACGTGCGCAACGATTGTGAAAGGTTTTTTCGACGCCTATCGATGAATCACCACGGCCGAGGAGGATACAGGAAGCCGCAACTCAATACCTCATGATAACTGGCAGTGAAAAAAGAAAAAAAACAAGAGTGCGGACTCTCAGTCCGCGCGCGTGTAACGGAGGGTTAATACCTATACCTATGAAGATTGTTTCTTATGCGTGTAGTGAAACTATTCAATTAACATTTTTTCATGGTCTATAAGTGCTGTGTACTTAATTGTGGAAGGATGTGTGTGTTCAGTGAAGAGTGAAGACTGTGTTTGTACTTACCTGTACCAATATTTTCGTTATCATTCGATGAAATTTTCAAGTCAAACGGGTTCAGACACGTAGTTCTCTCAAAAGTAAAAAGCTAATATTTTGAGACTATCACGAAAAACTAAAACCTAATTGACAAAGAATATTGAATAATTACTTCAAATGTCTTTAAGTAAGTGTTGGGAATTGTTCCAAGCAAATTCTCCATGATATTGAATAAATATTTATTGAATATTTCTTTTACACATTAATTGCATTGTTTTTTATTTTTATTTGTAATTGTGTTAGTACATTGCAAGTTACCTTTATAGATACAAATAAGCACGTTTCGTTAAATACTTTCCCTCTTAGAATGAAAATAGAAGGATAGGGATGAGTGTGGGGTCTAACATGCGAGAGTTCTTGCACGGGTACGCAGAGGTAGTGGGGGAAAACGTGTGCTATGGCACAACACAAAGAACAAACTTTTTAAAGTAGCTAAAGTAAAATAGCTTGAAATAAATGGAAAACAAAAATCAAAACGCGCTAGCCTACAATACTACGTAAATCAATTAAAAAACAACTAAATTTAAAATTATAGAAAGAATAGTGCAAGTCACCCGTCAACTGCCAACGATCGCAGACCAAACGCACCATTTAAATGTTGGCGGTTTCTGGAAGTATGTACACCAACGCCCAACTGCAAACTCATATTGTAAATAAAACACCGTTTGATATTAAACTCAAGGTATCGGTTCATTAAGGTATTAAAAATGCAAACATAATTTGAGCAACATTCCCATGTACCGAAGTGAGCTTATTAATGCCTACTAAATTGTTTCTAATGATAACAAATGGTATTTAGTACTCAAAGGTGAAAACATTAGTTTGATTATTTTTTGGCTTGGAATTGTTTTCTTGAGGTACGTAAGGACGCAGAAAATAATTCAATACTTTTTAGTAAACAAATAATTTTTCACTTTTCTCACCCTAGCAAGCTGGCACCCTGACTCTCCAAAACCCACTCGGTTCTTCATAACAAATCAAGGAAAGTTAAATAATATTGCAATGAGTAGGTCTGTTCTTGCCCGATCCGGTATTTTCGCACTACTTTACTTGGCTTTCTCAAGAGTAAAAACCTTTCTATTATTTGACTATCAAGGAAATTGAAAAGCTAACTCTCAAGGAAGATTGAAACATTTCTTTAAATGTTGTTTTTAAAGAAGTATGAATTGTTCCAAGAACATCTCTCTATAATGTTGAATAAACGTAATTGAAAATTTGTTTCAAACATCAATCGCATTGTTATTTTGTTTGATATTCTGTAAGTACATCAGTAGTTTATGAAACGGATAGACAAATGGATAGGGAAAGGGTGGGATTTAACCTGCGAGAGTTCTCGCACGGGTACGCTAGTTAAATATTGTTTATTTTATGCAATGTGTTATACACCCTTCTACTCAGTAGGAATTTCCTAGAACCATGATCCTATTACAAGGAGTATTCATTTCAACTTCACCAAGCCGGACAACAGTCATGTGCATTTACAGTAGGCAAATAAATTAACTAAGCAATCCAAGACATTTCTAGGATAGATCCATATCTGAAAATCCACTGCTCGTGCTCATAAAACGTCTAAAAAACATTCCCCGTTTTCCTGCACAGAATTACATAATTTTATCGTCTTACGAAATTCCTTCGAAAAGCGAGAAAGTAAAAATAAGCCATAATACACCGAGATACTCTTAAGATATAGAGAAAGTGGACTGTAGAAATAAAGTAAGAAGATGTCGAGGTGGGAATCAAACTAGAAGATTTTACTGAGGAAAAGAAGAAGACGCAATTTGGAAGGTGATGCGGAGACGTGGGAATATGTGACTGAGGAATGTGGAAGAAGTTGGAGAACCATTAATGAATAGAGAAGGTACGAAGATATACAGAAATAATACGTAACGACGGAAGTAGCAAGGGATAAATGATAAAGATACATAAAACAAGAATGTAGAGAGGAAAATAACGTAGTAGCTCAGGAAAATTAGACCAAAAAGGCGATCGAAGGGAAACAATCTCTGAGATTTGAAACTTGGCACATTTGGTACTTACTGCACAACATATTAAAACCCTGAAGTGTGGGTGGTAAGCCGAGAGGGAGGCGTTTGACGGTGCCAAAATTGTTTGCATATATCTCCACAATTATCCATTCAACCGAAAATTATGATGTATACAAAAATAAAGTAGACAAAATTTCCTACAAAAGGTTCCTATGTTTTTTCTATAAAATTAACCGTTTTAGAGTTATAAGCTTGAAAAGGTTTTCTTAACAAGGCCCTTTTCTAGTTATCTCCCTTATAAAAATGATGTTATGTTATGTTATGTTTAATGCATAGAAGTAATTTTATTTTTGTTCAATATTTATTAATCATATGTAGTTACATATTTTGCGCAAAGCAGGGAATTTTCCAACTTTTAAAATTTCATTTTACGTAGACTTGTATCTGAGGTCATTGGGGTCCAACATTATTTCGAGTACGAAAACTGATAATCCAAATTTCTTTGAATAGGTTTGAGTACAAATTGGTAAAGGATTGTGTACACGGTCATCACGCAAATTACAGTACAAATAGAATAATCACGTTTACCCTGTATATTGAGAAACACCTTAAAGTGAAATTGTCATTGACGAACGATACACGCAATTTTTGATGAGGAGATCCAATGATTAGTGAATTGGGGAAGTTGCAATATTCCCAAAATCACTAACGGCGACGATAGTTTTGCAATGAGTTGTTCTGTGGTTGAGTTTCCTTATTACTATCTCAGTTAAGGGACTTGGTTAATCTCAGGCCTTCTTTCCTATGAAATCTTATCTTATGTTTCAGTTTGCATTGCTTTTACGGAATGTAAGCAGAGAATCGAGAGTAGTTTAAAATTTCCTACAAAAAAGTTCTTATAAAGTTTTGTAATAGGATTAATACTTTTAAGTGATAAGTTGAACGAAAATCGGAATTTTAAAAAAAATATTTTAATTTTGGAGATTAATCGTTTCTTAAAAATTAAACTTGCAGAAGTGCTGCTATGCTGTGCGTCTGATTGGCGGTAAAGATGAAAGATCTGTTTTAATCTTGTTTGCAGAGTTCAAGAATGCAATATACCTGTGAGTGTTTAAGTCCTTTTCATCAGCATTATATCGAGGCGTTATTATAACCTTTTACTTACGAATGGTAAACTGTTTTCTCGGAAACTTTCAACCCAGCGGTACGAATGGGATGTTTCTCGCCTAACTTCAGGGCGTGTGACAACTCTTATCTCTCGCTTACTGAGGATGACAAGCTGCGCGGCGGCGATTCCCACGTTTTGGAGACGCGGCCTAAGCAATGCAATGATAGAGATGGGTTCCGGAGTGCAATCTCAGCGGTCGTGGGCCGTTGTGACATTCCGTGCGTTTACAGTTTGCCGTGGCTTCAAAAGCAAATTAAGAGAATTATGAAAGCTTACATTCGCCTGGAGAAGATGACCTAACACAATAAGAAATCTAAAAAGGAGAAAAATGTAAAAAAAAGAATAAGAGGAAGAGTCTTCCCTATTGTAGGTGAAATACCAAAGACTTTCTTCAAATTTGAAAAGTTTGTATGTAAACGAACATCATTTTTCCAATTCCAGACACACAGTTTGGTTTTCAGTGTAATCGTTCCACTAATCAATTACTTCGTTTAATAGAATTTATAGCAAATGCTTTTCATAGCAAAAGACACACTGCCGCTAAATTTCTAGGTATAGAAAAAGCTTTTGATAAGGTGTGACATGTTGGACAACAACTAGGAACTCCGCAATATTATTATTAAATTATTCAAAGTTTTCTTGAAAACAGAAAGTTCTCCGTCAAAATTAATCCCATTCTTTCTAGGAAATAATTACCGGTTTCCTAAAATAGTAATACTATTAATAATATAATAATAATAATAATAATAATAATAATAATAATAATAATAATAATAATAATTGTAATTGTGAGAAAGTTCTTGGGAGATGAGCTTGACTGAACTCAATTACCGTTCAACTAAGCGCGCACGGCCAGTGAGTGCCATGTGGATGTGGATGTGAGAATGGTGTAGTAGTACGGGTGTAGGTGTACGGTAGTACGGAAGTAATGGTGTAATGGTACGGTAGTGGATGGTTTATATGAAAGTGTTATTTCTATAATATATTTAAATTGAATTTGATTTGTGTTCTGATCAAGCAAAACAAAGTGTAAATTTTTGTAATGCGTCATGAATCTGAATTCTGATGTATTATGTAATGTCCAACATTGTTGAGAAAGTTAATAAATCAAAATAATCATTTCCCTAATGCGAAAGTAACAAAATTGCAATGACATGAAAAAGATTTTCTCTAACAGAGTGGAAGAATTTGTGTGTGCTGACTTACAAGGTGTGAAAGTCAAGTTTGTTCGTAGTTTTCTGAGACATAATTTGGTAGAAGAAAGTCTGTGTAGAGATTGCTATTTAATGCTCTGCCGCAAGTACTTTAATGTATAAATTAAAACCAATGGAAATGAAAATGACAGAACAAAACTCTGAAATTGAATAATGTTAAAATAAAAAAAACTAGAGATAGTACCGCAGCTCATACTGCTTCATATTACTTCTCAACTTGCACTTTTTGTAATTCAGAGATTTTAACGAAAATTAGTTCCGCGCCATTCTTTTAATCATTCGTTCTGCTATCCGTGGAGGAAAAATGAAAGAAAAAAATTGGAACGTTTTTTGAGAAACAAATGTGCCCTTATTTTGCGCCAAGTTACACGAAAGATACTCATATTTTCAAAAACGTGAACATGATCTTATTTAAAGATCCATATTTTAGGAGCATATTTCATTAAAAAATCTCAATCTTCAATTTCATAGTTGAAGAAACTTGCCCAAAAATCTGCACTTTTGCAATTTTCAAAAAACTTTGGGATTTCAACAAACATGCGACCTGCACCATTCTCTTAAGCACCTTTACGCTATCCAAAGGCCAAGTTTGATCAAAAAATTGGTAACTTTTTTGAGAAAAGTTTAAAAACATTTTTGAGGCTTCATGTAAAGTACACTAAAAATGAAAATATACATACATTTGAAACTCCCGGGTTCACTCAGATTGATTGGGGAATATAAGTTTTGCAAAAATGAACGGTTTAGGCATAAGGACGTTCCAGGCATTGAGTACAGACGGACAGACAGACGTTTGCCCTCAAGCGAATTTTCGGTATCAAGGACCCTCAAAACATGGATTCTGACTACACCATGTGTTAGAGGAATATTTCTCTTCTTATCAAGTATCTTCGTAAGACAGAGGAAGTAAAAATAATGCGTATTTAACTCCAAAGTAATTACATATTTTCAATAAAAAAATCATTTTATTTTTCTCCCATTCTTATAAAATGTATCATTCTTTCTCCCGCATTCTAGTCTCTGCCCTTTATGTTAACAAAAGTCATAATGATTTTGATTACAGGTTTTTAAAAGTCTCTGAAGATGTTCATTTTATGAGAAAATAATATTGATAAACGTAGAGAAAAGAATAAAATATCTCCATTCTCTACCTTACAAATTAATGTCAAAAAATGGTACACACGGTTGTATTTTATTGGCAACATTTACGTCTGACTTGTAGTGTACACCTCAGGCCGCTAGAGGCAGCACAATCACATGTCGCTTGTGCCACCCATGCTAATTTGCCCGAGTTTCCACTATTATTTTTTATACTATTTCATTATGGTACTGTATCCAGAATGATAAAAAACATTACAAATAGTGCATTGGTATTTAAATGTTCCAATCTGTATTTATTATTATTATTATTATTCCATTACATCACGACTAACGATCTTATGAGTCGGCTGAATATAAAATCTACTCCAGGTTGCAACCAGCTACCTAAGGAGCAGATTCGGTGACTATCAGTGCCTCTACAATACTTTACGCAAAATGTGGGCTGTTCCAAATAAAGCAATTTCTTGCATTTCCCAGTCTTTTGAATTACCTGGGAGTTTAGACAAGTTCTTATTCAAATTTTGCGGAACAAATCCCAGAGCTCCGATAACTATCGGGACGACCTGTGCTTTTACGCCCCACATTCGGCTGATCTCGATTTCCAAACTCTTGTATTTAAGACGTTTCTCTGCCTCCTTGGTAACGACGTTTTGATCGCAAGGTACAGCAACATCAATAAGTAAACACGATTTTTTCGCCAAATCCCGGACAACTATATCGGGTTTGTTTGCCGCTATCGTGCGATCAGTTTGAATTTGTTGGTCGTACAAGATAGTACACAATCCAACAGACGTCACCGGTTTCGGTGAGTGTTCGTACCACTTGGGGCATGTGTTTGGAACTTCGAGAGCGGTACATATCTGCCAGTGGAGGTAGCTACACACCCTGTCATGTCTTTTCAGGTATTCGGTCTTTGCTAGGATTGGACAACCTGAGACAATATGATCAATGGTTTCTACGTGTTCCTGACAAATGCGGCATTTATCATCTTGGGAAATTTTGAGAACCGCTTTATCATAATGTCGTGTTCTCAAGGCCTGATCTTGGGCAGCTATTACAAGTGCTTCCGATTCTGGCTTCATCCTTCCCCTTTTAAGCCACATAAATGATTGATCTTTATTGATCTGCACCTTGTCCATTCTTTTTAGATATTGTCCGTGGAGTGGTTTGTCTCTCCACGATTTCTTTAACATTTTTTGTGTCTCACACTTCATGTTTAGCAGCATCAGAAGTTCAGTGTCTGTGTTATTCGACGTGTCTTGCCTAGTTTTCTTCGCAATGTTTCTTGCTACACTAACAATGCCTCTGTTTCCCATTCTTCGGTCAGATTTCATGACCTGCCTCATTAGAGGGTCGTCTTGATGGCTGACTACATACTTCCCCAACCCGACTATTGCGTTGTGCCAGGAGGCCTCAATTTGTCTGAGGCCTCTTCCTCCTTCCTTACGTGACACATAAAGTCTATGTATATCAGCTCGAGGGTGGGAAACATGATTCATTGTTAGCAGTTTTCTGGTTTTTCGATCCATGGTGCGAATTTCTTGCTCAGTCCAGTCCACTAGTCCAAAACTGTATTCAGCTACAGGTACCGCCAAACTACCTATTGCATATATTTTATTCCTGGAATTCAGAGCGGACTGCAGGACAAGTCTCACTCTCCTATAATACTCCCTACGAATTCTCTCTTTCATTCTGTCATTCGAGATGGTTTCACATTCTTCACTGCCCAGATATTTGTAAGTTTTACCAGGCTCAAGATCCTGAATCACAGTGTGCGTATCAATTTCAATGTTCTCAGACGTTGTGAGTTTCCCTCTTTTTAAATTGATTTTGCACACTTGTCAAGACCAAACTTCATGCAGATGTCATTGCTAAATTCATTCACGACAGACAGCATTTGGGAGAGAATCGCTTCATTCTTAGCAAACACTTTCAGATCATCCATGTAAAACAAATGTGATACTAACCTTTCATCACCATGGAGCTTAAAACCAAAGTCAGCTTGCGACAACTGTCTCGATAGTGGGATCAAACTAATGCAAAACAGCAGAGGGGATAGTGAATCTCCTTGAAAAATACCCCTGTTAATCTGAATACTTCTGGTTTCTACTGCTTCCTTTCCGCTGTGTATTAGTAACCTGGTACTCCACGACTTCATACTAGCCTTGCAAAATTCAATAAGTCTAGGATGAAATCGATAGATCTCCAGGGTCTTCAAAATCCAATCGTGTGGTACACTATCAAAGGCCTTTTGGTAGTCAATCCAAGCCATGCTCAAATTACGTTTGCGTTTCTTTACATCATTCAAGATGACTTTATTCAGTATTTATTATTATTATTATTATTATTATTATTATTATTATTATTTTAGTGTGATATTTTCATGCATTAGCAGAAACTGTCCCATATTTTTAATGCACACATCTCCTTATTTAGCCATATAGCCTTCGTCCCTATTTCAGCTCATGTGTACACATCGCCTCGTTGTGGCTCACTGTCCGTGAGGCGCCATTGCCTTTCTAAAGAAGACTAGCCGGCGTCGGCCCTCATCATTATTCGCTGTGGTAAACCTCCACTGGGGATCAAGCATATTCGTCTATTTAAAAAAGGAGTTACCGCTAGGACTGCAGAAGGGAAAAAACTCCGTAACTAGAAGGTTAATACTCCAAATCCAATTATTTGAGAAATTAAGTAAACTCCATTTTCATGTCCGCGGAAGTGTTATGCATTTATTCTGAAAGTGACAGAACTTTAAGTTCTTTCTGTGGAGACATAGCGCATCACAATAAAATTGAATCACAGAAGATTGAAATCTATTTATTTTGTTAGTGATATAATTCCAATGGTACGGCTACATGGTTTTCTACAAATCTCGTGATGTGTGATTTTCGAGATATTTATTGTAATCTACCCCCCTTTTTAAACTGCTGCTTTTCGGTGGTAGGACTGGTGATGGGTTCTTAAAAAACACACACAACACAACATTTAGATTTAACAATAATCATTTAATCTAAAAATGTGAGACGAGGGATGCAATTTTTACAATGATTTACATTATGTGATACTGGCGGCTTAATTTCTACTATCTGACAATTGTTGGTTGCCATACCCAAGCAAAATTAATTACAAAACAATTATGAGTTTATGCCGCTGGATTTTTCTTTCACACTTTTACGCTGAAGGCGTAATGAACCCCTTTTCTCCTGGAGTCTCAGTCCTTCCGCATTATTGCGGTCACAACAACATTACCATTCTTGGTGTTTGAAGGCGTCGGCTCCCAGGCAGGTAAAGTGGAGAGGGCGCTCCCTCGCCTTTGTCCTGAAGTCGGCCGTCCCCTCAGCTGCTCCGTGGCCACCGCCAGCAGGTCAAAGCACCCAGTAATGACCGCGTCCAGGCACCCGGGATGCGGTCATTGACAGACAGCCGCGGCGCGTGCCCCTCTTCCTCGAAACTTTCGCCTCGCAATCAACTTAGGCGAATAATGCAGACGCGTAGGGCGTGCAACTCCGATTATTACCGGTCATTGCGTCGGTAACAATCGCGTTCGACAAGTCGCGGATAACTGCCCGCTAACTATGGCGAGTACAAGCCCTTTATGTGAACTGGTTAGCGAATACGTCTCGCGAAGCTCGACGAGCAGTGTCGGCTCGCAGAGTTCACGCAGAAACGAACTCTCGTGAATTTAGAACTGAGTGTTCTCTCGTGGCGTTACTTTCGAAGTCTAGCTCATCGAAGTGTTACGTTCAGTGTCTACCTCAGAAGTTTTTTCGCCGTAGCTTTCCCGTCGTGACGAGAGCTCTCATGCCCCCCCATTTACATCTCCAAGTCGCCCTGATTGCCTGAAATTGAAATTTTGGCGGAGTGGCGGGGCGACCCTCCGACCAATGTCCGCACGCGTCGCGTACAAAAAATATCCGTTGGCTTTGGAAAAATTCGTTGGCCTACTTTCTCCGCGGCCCGTGTGAAAAAAAATACGTTTGGCCATAAACGTGGAGTGGGTGGTCATTCGCTTTGACGCTCGCGCCGCCAAATGGACAAAGCGACCCTTCTTACTTCCCCGCTGCCCCTCGTCGACTCCGCGCCCCTCGCCGCCGCGACCGGATGAGCGTCGTAAAAAAAAACAAAAAGAGACCCTAGCCCCTCTCTCTCGCCCGTGGCCCCGATGCAGGTATGCGCTCACATCCGTCGTCGATTCTGCCTTGACTGACAATAAATTAGTAAAATTAATATTAATTTCATTGTCTCCCGTTCGCGTCGGGTCGTACCGTTACATTATAGTGTCTGCAGCGGTACGATGATAACGAGCTTTATCCAGATTTGAGCAATAAAAATAATATAATTATATATCCCATTTTCGTTTACAAAAATTAAACCTAATGATATATGTGTTAAAAGACCTTCAAAACTCTATGAGAAGAATGAACAATATTAACAAAATGGTGTCTGTCATTGGCTAAAAATTAGATGAATTACTTGTAGATTTGTCAAACAGAAGTCTTTTATAATTATGTACAAGTAAACCTTCGATCAAGACATTCAAGACATGTGCTTGATTAGTTTCTATTTATTTCAAGCATTAATCATGCTTATTTCACTGATCTGCAGGTAGGAACCTGACGATTTCAAGAAGATAAGAAAACTGAATAGTAGTAGTAAAGCGAGTATTCTACAGCTGTCGCCGTTTCTCGCTGCCTAATCTCCATTCCTTTCGATCTTCCCAAGCATCATTTTCTAAATGTCTCGCCGCCATCATTGATCTTATGTCTTCCTCCCACATCCTTCTTGGCCTTCCTTTATATCTTCTTTCTTCAGGATGGTATTCCCACATCATCTTTGGCAATCGCTCACTGTCCAACCTTCTTAAATGCACATACCATAGGAAAGCCTTTGTTTCTATCAGTTCTAAGGTTGATTTTCCAGGTTTCATTATTTCTATTATTCTTTGATTTTTAATTCTTTCCTTTCTTGTAACCTGAGAACACCGCCTCCAGTATTCCATTTCTGTTCCTTAAATCCTCCTTCTATCCCTAGCATTAATAGTCTATAACTCATCTCCATAGGTGAATAGACTTTCAACAATTTTTTATACAATGTAATTTTTGTTTCTTTTTATATTTGAATTCCATGTCAACGTATGTAAAGATCTTATTACTTGCCTACCTCTATTCTTTTTGTTTAAAACATCTTTGCTATCATGACCATCGCTTATTAAAGTTACACCCAGATAGTTGAATTCCTTTACACATTTAATTACACATTTAATTAACTGTGGGTTAACAGGTCCTGGCCATTGCATCCCACTATCATATATTTTGTTTTAGATGTATTAATTTCAAGTCCTCACTTTTCATATTCTTCAATTAATTTCGAGTCATGTAGAGGATATCATCCTCGTCACTGGCTGGGACTACTCGGTCGTCTGCATACATCAAGATATAAAGGAAATCTCCACCAATAGGTATTCCCATGCCCTTACATTTTCTTTTCCAGGTGTGAAGAACTCGTTTAATGTAGATTTTAAATAGAGTAGGGGATATACAACAACCTTGCCTTAGGTCTTTATTTATTTTAAAAGCTGAAGAACTATTTGCACCAACTTTTACGCAGGTCCCGGAGCTCTACCACTTTTCATTGCCATGAGGGCCTTACTGACTTTCCTTGTTATTTGTGGAACATTTCCTCAGTTTCATGAGTTTCATATGAAATGTTCATCTACTCTGTTCTACAAGTATTTTCAGTTAGTAAATATTCGTAGTAGATTTTCAATTTTTCCAGGTCTATTGGATCCACTTTCCAACGAACTTTTTTATTCTTCCGGACTGTATTGACAAATTTCCATGCTTCTCATGACCTTGTACTCCCCATTAATTTAATTTCTTCTTTGCATCTAATTCTATAGTATTTTTTTTATTCTCGACATATTTATTTTAACACCTACTCTGCATCTTACACATATTTGTCTATCTTGATAACATCCCGTAGACAACCACTTTTCGTAAGCTTTTCTTTTTTCTTGAACCATTTCCTCGAGTTCCTCATTCTACCATTCACATCTTTTCTGTATCTTTCCCTTGATGCCGACAGTTAATTCTGCAGAATTCTTTAAAATGTTTTTAAGATTTTGGTACATTAGGTTGGCATTTTCCATTGGCATGGTACTAGTACCTTGAGCTACATATAATTGTTATTTAAACCTTGTTGAAGGATTCTGAAACTTACATACATTAAAAACATTCTGTTTGGGAATACTATTTTCTTGTCTACGATCTTCAACTACATAATTTACGTACTTGAAAAGGGCAGAGGATCTTAAAAAGGACAGAAAAATAAATGTGCCGCAAAAGTAAGATTAAATTAATATTTAATCTGTTTTAATAATTGATATTATCATTTCCAACTTTTCTTAGAATGGCATCTACCGAGTTGGCTCACCAACGTCATTTTTACGGTGGTATTATTCTTTACACCCACAATATTCCGCGAAGCAACAGTGTGCTTACTCATATCATCTTCAGTTAAACAAGTAATCTTATACGACAAAACGCACCCAATTCCATCCCCGATGTTTTATAATCATTTAACATTAGAGCTCGATATCTGGAAACTAGTGTCAGTGAAGCTCTATCACTCTTAAAATAACTCCTCCATGCTAAGAACATCTGCCCACCTGCTTACAATACTGCCTCTGGTGTTAATGTGGGTTCATAAAACACCTTCGCTAAGGTATGGAGACTTTCATTTTTTGAAATAATTTCACAATACGTAATTTTCCCTTTCTGTACACAGAGGAGATTGTGTCGCACCCACTGAACCCATGTACGAAAAGAATGTATTTTGCCTGACTAAATGTTCGTAAATTCAGAGAGGAATATGCTTTCATCTCCACCTTTCCTCTCCCTGGTTTGACAAAGAAAATATTGGATTTGGAAGATAATAATATTAACATGATCAACAAATCAATATCTTCACCTATAATTGCTATTTTCTTGTTAGATTCTTCTTCCTCAACTCCGCATCGCACAATCATTCTATCAGCATCAATCTCAGCTACCCTTGTTTCTATACCCTCCCTGATCATTATCTGAGAGAGGAGATTTATAAACTTTGTTTTGTTTTTTTACTTTCTCGTAAACATACGTTTAAACGGAGCAATATGCATAGTATACGGAAAGTTATGTAATGCTGCGCGAAAAATTGGCGGATTTTCGGCAAATGACTCCTAATTTTTCTTCAAAGTTTTCGATGGGATAGCATCATATTAAAGTGCAATTTGCATTACGATCTTTTTGAGTTTTTTTTTGTTATTTCGAAAATTACAAAAAAATAATTTTTTGAGAGATCTCTCACACCGTTAAAATACACATTTCTTCCAATTTGTAAACACTGCATTGTGTGCTTCAAATCACTTAAATCTTTTTCGAAATCTCAAACATTTTCTGTGAAAAAGAGTATCAAATTTCAAATTTACAATAGCCCCTTAAAAACCATTTTCTTAAAAAAGGCTCCAAATTTTTTAAAGAAAGTAGTCACAGATTTTACTGTTCTTGTAAGATTCTCAAAATAATATTTCCGTTCTACTATTAGAACCAGTGATTCTACAGAATGGCACAGACTTTCCCTTATTAGTTTTCTATTTCCTTGGGTCAGAGCTATTCGGAATTGACACATACTCTTGCCAGTTTCCATCTATCGCTGCCCAAATTACTCTTTTAAACATTTTCATAATTTTTCGGTTTCCTAATTGTTGAACAGAAATATTAATTTTAGTATATTAAAGAACACAAAAACTTCGTCCTATATGGTAATTTTCTTTTAAAAATTTGAAGCCGTTCTTAAGAAATGGTATTCAAGAGTTACTAAAAGAAGTGAAATTTGAAGCTGTTTTTCACAGAAAATTTTTGAGTTTTCAAAACTTCATTTGAAGTCATTTGAAGCACTTACACACAAAAATATAATAATGTTTACAAATTGTTGGTAATGCATGTATCAAATATGTGAGAGATCTTTAAAAAAATTATATTTGTGTAATTTTTGAAAAAACAAAAAGTACCTCAAAAAACTTTACGTTATATTAAAGAGTGCAATTAGTCCTGTCTGTTCCAAAAGTTTAAACAAAAAAAATTGGTATCATTCATGCGAAAATGGCATTTGAGCTTCTCAAAAGGCGGAATTTTGGGCTATTTTTCACAGAAAACTTTTGGGTTTTCGAGAAACATTACTTGACATCCCATTCTCATTAAAATGAACTAACGGAAAGGGTACCAACTGATTCTTCAGAAGCTATTGCATATCCTTCTCATTCTTCTTGCAAATAGCTATTCTTTTAAATATGAACAGAGGATCGTAATTCATTTTGATAGTGCTCCCCTTGGATCCCAATTCGAGCAATTCCTTTTACAAGTGATACAAGTGAAGGAGATTCTAAAACTGGAGGATGCCGAGTTAACCACTCTAACAACTTCAACACCCCCCCGCTATTTCGTTTCGTACTCCCGAACCCCAATTCCCTGCCACTGCTCCGTCTAGGAATGCTTCTGTTACTGAGTTTTACTTCCCCCTCAATATAAAGTGATTGCCTGCTGCTCTTGTTGAATATTCTGGAGTGGTTTTCGTGTAAGACTGGGAGTAAATTTTACTTGTTAGCTTCACCATAAGCATTTTTGTGAGTATGTATTACTCATGCTGATTACACTAGCTGGACTAAGAGAAAGGTTTTGCATATCGCAGCCTCTCTCTACGACCCTTTGGGTTTAGTTACACCTGTAACGATAAGATTCAAAATGTTTTTGCAGTCTCTTTGGAAGGAAAAGCTGGAATGGGATGTTAGTCTAACATCAGACTTAGTCTATCAGTGGAATGCCTACTGGTAGAGGTACCTTTATTGACCAAATTCATTTTTGCATATCGCAACCTCTCTCTACGACCCTTTGGGTTTAGTTACACCTGTAACGAGCGTCCTTGAGCAACTCTCTGAATCCTTGAGCAACACACTGGAAAATGACAGTGTAAAAATTAGTTTTAACAATAAGAGAACGTTAGCTAATACTGTATTTAGCAACACCAAAGACAGAATTGATAAAGCTAATATGAGCAATATAATTTATTCTGTCCCTTGTGGGGGTTGCGACAAAAGTTATATTGGACAAACTGGCCAGTACTTAAAGAAAAGATTATACCAACATCAATACGATATCAAAAAAGAAATTCCATTATGTGCTCTAGCACAACATGTCCATGAATCTAGACATAGATTCAATTTTGAAGGTACTAAGATCTTGGACAAAGAAAATAATTATAATAAAAGATTATTGAAAGAGATGCTCTTCATCACCAAACACAAGACAGTCAACAAAAAACTGACATTGACAAACTCAGCAGAACATATGTTAATCTAATCAGATAATTCCTGCTTGCATAATTCACCTTCTCTCATTTTCATTGTAAGTTATGCATAATTTGATTACATCATGGGCGTGGGAGTTTCCATGATCCATGGACCTTTCTGTTTCTGTATATCGGGTTAGCTCCTTACTGATTACACATATCCCAATTTTTCTTGTTTCCTTGATAGTGCTTCCCATTCCATCATAGCTAACGGGTTTGCAACTTTCTGATGGGTTACGATTAACTTCACACAATACTTTCAAACAATACAATAAAATTCAAATATAACAAGCAAATAACTAAAGCATAAAACAATTTTGTGTTGCTCGGCCAGTTTAAGTGATGGAATCTAGTATGGATGCCCCTTGCATATACTATATATGTATTATAATAAAATAAATATATATTATAAAAATATTCATATATAAAAAATATAATAATAAAAAAAGATAAAACTAAAATCATAATTTTTCTGTCAGTAATTGATAACACCCAGTGATGTACAATAGACATATTCCATCAGATCCATCCAATAGACATATTCATGGATAGGTTTTATTTTTATGTACTAGTTTATATATATATATGTATATATGTATAATTATATAATTAATTATCAGCTTATGAGTGTGTGATCTCACCTTGACTCCTGTTGTACCGGATGGTTCTCTGGATAGCCATTGGTTAGCCCCCAAGGTATACACTGTTCATTCAGGAACATGCAGGCATGCTGTCCTGTGTGGCTTGTTTCTCATGATGTGAACCTTCATATTTTCTATGTAACTTCCCACGCATAGTAAGGTATGTGTCCTATTTCTTCATTATTTAATATTACATAAATTAATTACAAAGGGTAAAAACAATAAACAACAGACTAATATGAATGTAATTCTGATAGTGCTACTATATACAGTATTAACATAGATTTAAATATATATATATATATATATTATATATATATATTTTAAAAAAAGTTGTTGGTTGTTGTGTACATAGACGAAGAGTATCAGCCTTTTGCGTGTTTGTAATTATATATTCAATGTTCAATGTTTATAAAAATTTTTTTTTTTTGTAATTATCACTATGTAAATATTTTACTAAACCGTGTTGTGAAAACTTGTCCAGCCCTGAAGATGGAGCTATAATAAACTCCGAAACGTCGGCAAACTAATATACGTTATTTTTTGGACCAACACCCGTGAACCCGCAATGGAATTGTCTACAGAAAATGGTCATGAAATACAGCAGAAATTCATTTTTCCTAGAAGGATGACAATTGATGGAGCTAGCAGTATAATTCTGGCTGGATTCTCTGACGCATCGTCAAGGGCCTACGGCGCTTGCATTTTCCTAGTTTCTGTGGCCCCTCAAGGGCAGGTCAGTCATCTAATAGCCTCAAAATCAAAGCTTGCACCTTTAGCTGCGCCACATAATTCCAGACGAGGAATTGTAGTGCCAATGCGGAATATAATTGCTTACTTCACTCCTTGTTGCCTTGCATTCCTCAGCATGCCCAAGGGAGATATATTCTCTCATAAATGCCACATAGTCCCTCCTTAGCTTCTCATCTCTTTGAAAACGTTGTTCTAATGACAACATGAATTGCCTTGCGATGTGATATGACCTCCCCAATACCGAAGGATCTTCCATAAAGGGTAACGACACAGAAAAATGCCCAGATGGCAACCATCGCGTTGTCGCTAAAAATTAATTTCGGCTGGATGATTTATTTCCTCTACTTTTGAAAGGGATGCCTCATTTGCCCGTATCTCTTCCCAAATACCTCGCATATCAGATTCTACATTGTTTAACAGTGCATTTTGAGCTTCAAGCAGGAAAAAACAGTTTGTATTAGGACATGCCTCAGTTTTAATTATTGGAAATTGCCCAGCTATTACAGCTCCTAATTCAGTGTCAAAGATGACAGGACTTTCACTAGGCGTCGAAATTTTAGCCTTGAAAATTTCAAAGAATACTGCAAAGTTTAATAATATATCCACCTTGTTTGCTAGATGGAAAGACTCATTGGCTAATTTGAGATGTGATGGAATTCTAATTTTGGTTACATCTATCGAGCTTTGGGGTATTTTAGATGAAATTGACGGCACAATTAGACAAGGGACTGATGTTTGCCAATCACTAACACGAGATTTGATGGTTAGGTTAACCTTCCCATTTGAACCTGATTTCAGATAATTTACTGAGTGGATTGCAAAATTACATTTGGATCTAGAGATACCTAGTAACTGCACCAGAGATTCTGTTATAAAGCAGATCTTGCTCCCTGAATCTAATAGTGCTCTCGCGGGTACATCCATTCCTTGTTTATCTCTTACATAAATTATGGCCGTAGGCAGTAGGATTTTCTTGAATCACCACATGACAAATGTGTTAAAGGTTTCTCAGTTTCTATATTACCTATCATGCATTCTTCTCCTGCTATGGAATCCTCTGACTGAACCTTTAGGTGAGTTACCAAGTTTGGCTTTGAAACTACATTATCATTTGCTAACCTAGTAGCAGAAAAATCTTTATTTTTGTTATAATTTTGGTCATGCAGCAAGGAATGGTGTTTCTTACCACACTCTCTACAACGTTTTTTGCTGCAGGGGTGGCCTGCACTAGCCTTGAATAAACAGTTAATACATAGGGAGTGTTGTCGACACACCTTGGAGCGATCCGATACACTCAATTGTTGAAATTGGGCACATTTGTAGAGTGGATGACGGTCTGGACACAAGATGCACTGCATGCATCCGACACCTTAATACTGAGTACTTTTTGGCTGCTCGAGGGTTGATGAGGCTTTCCAACTGTAACAAAATTTGATTGGGGCCTTTGAGAGATATCTTCATTGAACTCTAAGCGTTTACTCTTTGGTTGAGAAAGTCTAATAATTCTTGTAAGCCTGTCATCTTTTTGGCAGAACTGTGGGCAAGATACCATGATTCTCTGGTT
Organism: Acheta domesticus; assembly: GCA_031308135.1. Taxonomy (NCBI): domain Eukaryota; kingdom Metazoa; phylum Arthropoda; class Insecta; order Orthoptera; family Gryllidae; genus Acheta; species Acheta domesticus. Next base: position 86,219,467 of record JAHLJT010004567.1, read on the forward strand.
TTTAAGTCTAATTTTGATAATACTAAATGCTGTAGAATTACTTCACCCAAATCAATGTCCAATGACACTGATTTTAAATCACTCCAGTTCATGGCAATTTGAGAAATAAATGGTTTAAGGGACGATGCATTGCTCTTAACTTGTGGAAAATTGAGCAAGGCTTTGATATGAATATCTAATATTTTCGCCTTATTTGAGTATTTTTTAATTAACAATTTCCACACTCTTTGAAAATTACCTCCTGACACGCTTAAGGTACTTACTAAATTATAAGATTCACCTTTCAAGTGTGCTAATAAATGCATGTATCTTTCAATATAAGTAAGTGTTTTATTATTCACCACTGCGGTTAAGAAAATATCATGAAATTTTGGAAAATCATCATATAAACCACGAAAAAACGGGCAACTTTACATGAGGCAAGCTTGTGTTGTTGTAATGTAATCTTTCGGTTGGAGTATCTAATGCGGGGAGACAATGACTTTTGATGTTCATAACCCTAGCCTCAACACTTTCGAATGGGGGGGGGGTCAACTCAGCTAGTCCTTCCTGTTTTAAAATGTCATTGAATTCTGTTCTGGCATCAGCCTAAATTTCATTTACACGTTCTATGATACATTGTATATTCGACCTGCTAAGGTCTGAGAGTGATTTTAGACTCTCTTCGATTCTAGTTAATGCTGATTCTATAAATTCCCAACGCAATACTGTCTGCTTCCTCAAAGGCATTTTAAAGGGAGTTTCTACTTAGTAGAGGGGGCAATTTATGAAATCTTATGCTCTCATTGTTAACACCATGCACTGATTTGCGGTATGTTGCCAGCGATCGCGGAAATACTTGAAAGGTCACCTTATACTGCAATATTATGCTACACCATGCAACACTACTAAGACAACACTGAAAACACAATTTGCTATGATTCCTGCCGGTTGCTGATTCCCGTGTTTCTGGCACCAATTTTGTTAAGGCGGCGATATAGCTCCTTTTTCAGATTTGGGTTATTGTTCAATTTTTTGGGAGAGCGGGCATCAGTTTTGGTTACGGCGAGAAGAAATGTTATGGTATGCTCGTTCGCTCGTTCAATCTCTGAAAAGACACAGTATACCCTTCTTATTAGAAGATAGTATAAATAAATAAGCAATCAGGGAATAAATCGTTCAAACCCGTTAACTCAGTCTCACACGAAAAACAATGCCTTCTTTTAATCTGTATTGCACAAAATTCCACTCGTGCAAGCACATGCGTTTCTCGCGGCAAAATGGTTGTTCTTTGAAATGTTTCATAAAAGGCGACAAGTTATGCCAACCTTGCTAAGTTAAACTGTTCTCATGGAACGTTAATGCGAGCGCACTGAAGCTCGTTCACTGGGCGGAGCGACTACTTTTGAAAAACTGGTTTTTTCCGTTTGAATTTGTGTTTCAATGCTGTCATTGGTTTAAAAAAGAAAACAAAGGAAATCTGGTGTGTCTAAGTAATTTTCTCTGCACTGGTGCTTTGGAGTGCAGTCTAGACGGTGCTGCGACCTTGCGACGAAAGATGAAACTGTTACGAAACAGCTTTTGGGTCAAATACTATTATGACTACCAAAGAAATCGAATATTTCCGCGCTTTTTCGCCACCAGCACGCGGATTTGGAGGGAATTTTTTATAAGTCCGACGCGGTACGTTCAAAATGCAAATTCTGAGCTAGTAATAAAGGACCAAAGATTGTTATAAAAACCAATCTCCCGCCACGGCGCCAAATATGAATATGAAATGTATGTGCCAACACATCCTTTGCATCCATGTAATGCATTTCGGTAAAATACACTCATTGTCATAAAAAAATCTGCACCCGGAACGACCCTACTGATCCGCTTCCAACTCGGTGGGTATTTTGCACACCATTCGCTAAGCCAATGATTTCGTTTTCACTCTGGGGGGTCGGGGGTAGGGACGTGACGTCGCGCTCACCGACCGAGATAAGAGTGCCTCGAACGGCCACACCGGCTACTGTGACATCGGGTAACGTCGCCAGAGAGTCACCTGAACGTACATTATCCCTAGGCGACGCGTTCGACAGCCAGTTGTCCAGTTGGACGCGTTCGAGAGGGGCCGCATCGTGGGTGCGGCAGGCTGGTTGGTCCTTTCGCCGTATTGCTCGCCACACCGGTCGTACGGACACCACCATCGCCCGCTGTTGTCGGCAATGGATTGAGGAAAGCACGACACACGACATGCGGGATCTGGACGCCCTCCAGGCACCACTATGAGGGAGCACCGACGGATTGTCCGCCACACGTGAGAAGATCCAATGGCAACGATAAATGCTATTCATGGATACTCTGCCATGGCTAGCCGCATCACCATACTTCTCCCCGATCGAGAATGTTTAGGGTGCTATGGAGCGTGCGATCAGGACCCCGCTCCTACCCACCAATCTGCATGAACTGCGCTCTCAGGGGCAGGCTGCACAGGACGCCATTCGAGACCTGTACATCGCAATGCCTCGACGATTGGACGTGTGTATTCGCCATCATGGCAGCCCCACCCCATACTAACATGTACGATCTGTGGCCGTGTAGCACAATAAATATTGGTCCTATAAATGAGAAAACGTTATCATTTTGTATGCATGGTACCCTCTTCCTGCGTGCCAAAAATGATTGCAATCCGCCTTGTCCTTCTGGGTGCAGCTTTGTTTTTATGTCAATGAGTGTATTATTACAATTTGGTTATTATCGGTGGTAGTAAATAAAACAGTTTACTATATTTACATTGCCATTGGAAGCACAATATTAGAGTGCGGTTAACAAGTTTGGTACTCTCTATTTCTTTCCCAGAAGATGTAAGTGATAGAATATGAAGAGAGAATTCGGCTTATATTAGATGAGCTGGACGCGGAAGGCTTCGATGAAGATGTTAGTTGGTAGCAGATCCAGGGAGAATGCAAAGAATTTCTTCACCCAAGATCAGCAAGAACCTACGAACGATTATTCACAAAGCGCTGCGAACATCAGAAAGATAGGAACCTGAAGCTCAGAAGGGTTCAAGAAAATATTGCGCCTTATGCCACTACACGAAGAAGAGTTACACAACAACTTACTGTTCTGTTTGTGAAAAACCAATTTGCGGTGAATACCAAAGAAAGTATGCAATTCTTGCCCATGAACTAGAAAATATCTTCTTGAATTGCCTTTCATTTTATAAGTGTTTTCATTTAATTCTTTGTGCTGGTTTTTTGATTCATTTCAAATGTGTCGGAAATATAATGTTTGGTATAGTTTTGCATTACCATTTTAAAAAAATTCTCAATTTTTGGAGATACTACCCTTTAAGTCCCAGGGTTCCGAAAATTGCAAAAGTTAGTAAATAATAAAGTTGTAAAGCCAGTCCGGATACCAGAGATTGCTAAAGCAGTAGTGCCTTGGCGATCTCGGACGGAAGGATTGCGGGAGTCCCGCTTCAAACATGGGTGAGTTTGTGTTTGTATGTGGGTGTCGTCCTTTCACCCTTCATGATCATCATCATTTCATCTTCCATTTCTCTAGGGCTAACAATTATTAGGGATAAAAATCGGATCCAGCTAAACGCAGATCCCTTGATAAATTCCATGCACCTGCCACCGAGATAATGTTAGCGCCGGTAAGTGCAGGATGAATGCACGCGTGGTTCAAGACTGCCTATTCGCGGGCCAAAAAAATGCGTTTGCAACTCTACTAGTTTAATTGTTTTTAACTGAGAACATTTTTTTATTTAGAAAAGAGGTTAGTACCTAATTAGTTTGTAGCATAATCAGTGGCGAAGCGTCAGGGTAGGCAGAGTAAGCTGAGCTATCCGTAAGAATCTTGAAGAAGGCGGGAAATATATCTTCACTAACAAAAGAAAATTGTCAATTTATAATGTTATTTTAGCCAATTTATACCGTACGTATGCGCACCAAGTTAATTTTTCTTTTCTTATGCGCATTCAATGCCAAGTGTCTTTGTCACCGCCCGGTGCATCGGGCAGGCTGGGGAGTGAGGCTCAGGCCGTTCCGCTTACCAGACAGTTTGTTGGCCAGGGACGGGGCGCGGGGAAGTGAGCGCGCATGCGCATTGAGAAGCTGGCCCGGTTACTCGGCCAGAAGGGTAGGCCGGCCTTACAACTGGCTAAGTAATTTAAACTCCTGCCGGCCGGCGCTCACTTCACCATAAGCGTGCGTGGAACTTAGGGAAATGTCCACTAGAGGTCATTGAGCAACTTCAAATATCACTACTAAGAAAAGTAAAACATTTATTTATTCCAAATTTAATTATTAGAATTCCTCTGTCGCTAATTCATTAAGTACAACATAGAGAATGTTCACTCTTTTCTCCCACATCATTTAGTACTGGGTTAACTTTTAATAAAACAAGATCATTTTCAAAAAACGTTGACTTTAAGCATTTATGGGTTGGTATCACGGCGTGTGAATCCCCCAGTAGTATTGTGTTCTGGAAAGATCAAACAGGATCTGATCAGTGTAATTTCATTTCGTAAGTTGACTGAATAGCGTATTCGTGTGTAGGTTACAAGTGAAATGTCGTTGACCTGCAACTGCATGTCGCTGTGTCTCATCGACGATGTGCACTCTGAAACAATTAAAACTCATTAACGTAATTCTAAGTCAAATAACAGACTCTTCAACTTGGCTACTATTTTAATAGAAAATAAAGTTTCGTGTACGTGTTCGCAAGATGCTATGTTTAAAGAAAGAGAATTGTTTCTGAAGAAAACCAGACATTTAGAATTAATTTACAAAAAACTGTACAAACAAGGAGTGTACATCAATTAAAAATAAGCATAACCATTTACAATTTTTTTTCAATTCTGCAGTAGGCTTATTCTTGATCTAAGTATTGTTGCATTATTGAAATAATAATAATAATAATAATAATAATTACTATTATTATGATTATTATTAAATTTGTAGTCTTTTGATCTCTATCTTCTAAATATTCGACATTTCCTAAATTAAATACAAATATGTGTTTTTACAATATATTCGTGACTCAGCTTATCCAAAAATTAACCTCACGCTTCGCCACTGAGCATAATATTGTTCACTTTCACGCATACGTATGACTTATACTCTCTGACGCATACGTTCGTATAAATGGACATGTGCATACTGTTGCGGTTGTAAACACCCGATTCAAAAGCCCGCCAACCAGGCAGCGCTCGACAGCGGGCAAGACCAGGGCAACGAACCAGGGCAGACGCTTGGCGAATAGGCAGCAAGCGGACGTTCGGCGAGCCTTCACCCCAGGAGCGAGTCCTGCGGCGCCGGGGACGTTATAAGCCGGCGCCGCCACCGTCGAGGCAGCTCAGATATTGTTGAAGTGCCCGAGTAAAGACTGTGATATTGTGATTGTGTGTACGACCCGGCTAGTAATTTGGTATTCTGTCTTACGGTATTTTTGGTGACTGTGCAAGTATTTGGGACATCTCGTGGCATAATTGGTAACTTGGCTTGTTTAACGGTACTTTCTCTTGGGTTACCAGATCGATATATTTGTTGTATGAAAACTGTGCGATTGTGTAATAAAAACCTGTTTTACAAAGTCTGCTTGTTTTTCTGAACATAACACATACGGACACGTATGAACGAAGTAATGTAATGCTACGGCTAAAAACGCTAATTTTTCCACTGGAAAACTCGTATTCTAGGGCCTGATACAGAAAAAGTGAATAAATACTGTTCTAATGGGTAGCAAATTATCCGCTCTCCCTCATCATTAAGCTATTCAGATTGATACAGTATTTGTTCACATGAACGTAAAATCATTACGTTCTTTACTTGTTAATAAGTTTATTCATGCCATTCAACGGTATATTTCACGCGACTTGTTTAAGAGGTCGAAAGTACTTCAAGTTATGAAGAGATATCGGCGCCACGGTGTTTCATTAGTTCTAGAAGAAACATAATTTGCTTGATGTATTTCAAAATTCTTGAGATGAACCTAAATAAATTACGTTGCTTCTTCCTAAGTCTTGTGAACGATATGCTCCGTAAAGCAACCATAACCGACGTATATAGCATGATACAATAATCATTTTATTGCGGTGCATAATTGCATAATTTGTCTTGCATTTACATTTATTTCTCTAGCCGGCGGGAGAATGTGTTTATTCACCTAAATGTTACATTATTACATTCTTTGCTTGTTAATAAGTTTACTCATGTCTGTCAACCGTATATTTCAAGCGACATGTTCAAGAGTTTGAAAGTACTTTAAGTTATGAAGAGATATTGGCGCCAGGGTGTTTCATTAGTTATAGAAGGAACATAATTTATTTTAAGCGTTTCAGCTTTTCCGAATTCTTGACATCAACCTAATTAAACATTGCTGCTACCTAAGTCTTACGAATGATATGCTCCGTAAAGCAACTGTAAGAGAAGTATACAGGGAGTGGCAATAATTATTTTAAAAAGGATTAATCATTATTAAATAAAGGTATAATAGATGAAAATTAATCCTCTCCAGTTATCTTAATAAGATTGTGAAAATTTATGAACAATATAACTGCGAAATGATGTTCCCTGATACTTACAAATTGTGGAATTTCATGCCCTACTGAATAAGCTTACGAAAAATAATTTGTGCCCGTAAAGTGGAGTGTTGGAGTTATCTAGATGGGCGTAACAGTATATTTGTGCTATCTGTGAGTGACTGTACATCAAGGAAAATAATATTAATAAATTTCTACTTGTGATATTTCAATACATACGAGTAATAATTTCTTGATTGGAATTTTGCTAAAAAAATCCTACATTCCGTTTTTTAATGTTCTATGGTCACGTTAAAGCCTATAAACAATGCACAGATTGCCACGATTTCAGGCATAGATTATATTGTTGAGAAGCAATATTAAATACAGTATTGTGAGCGAAAATACATTTTAATTATATTGTATGATTGTATTTTTTCTCAAAGAGTTAATTGATCATAATAATCCATTGAAGAAGACATTGAAATACTTTGAAAATGGTATTAAAAAATAATGCGAAATTCTTTGCAGCTATTCAACCAATTTACTGGTTCTTCAGAATTTTGTGTCTTGCGCCATATTCGAGTAACCAATCCACGCCAAGCATAAAACAGTCCTCTCCATATAAATCATCAATTCGTTCATTAATTACCAAAATAATATACTATTATCCCGTCGTTATAATTCTTACAGTGGTCAGAAAGTTTTGGAGAAGAAAATTTTGTCTGCAGACTCCAATCTTTGTTGAAATAAGTGGAACTATTGTTGAAATTTGGTCTTGGATTCAAGCAATAACTAATTATGCCAGACTTTTTAGAAAACGATTTGAAATGAAAGCTTCATTTCAACTTATTTCATCTGTCAATATTTATCTCTTTAATAATTTTTTCACAAGAATATCAGTACATTCGTTCTTTAATGATTTTTGAGGTAATGTTTTTTGCTGTTCCCTTCGCATTAATTGGAGGGGCAAATATTGTGATATTTTCACGTGACATTGGAACTTTATCATCGTTGGCCCAATGTTTCATGCATTCCTCAAATACATGTTGTGTTGTGCAGTTTATTAACTTCGTATTTTTATCATATATGTATTAAATGTTCTCAACAACAGACTCTCGATAGTCATTGAAACCAATCCATTTACCAGAAGAACTCAAGAAGCAAATGCAAATTTTGATATTACCAAAGAATTGTTCCTGTTGAGAAAAGTCCATTACATAATATACGAAATACCTTTTAAAATCAGTTCTATATACGACTATCAAATTTGTATGGAAATTTTCAATATATTCCTTCGTCTACTTACCGTAATTGTTTCGTGGATTCAGTCAATCGACTGAATGATATCGCAGTGGATCGACGAACGCTTTGGCCCAATATTTAAGATTTACCTCATAATGATGTTGATCCTGCAGATCGTGGAAATGATGGTGTTGACGGTGATATGCGATACAGCGCGAAACGCCGCAGGCCAGGTGGCTAGACACGCAGCGGGCCTGTTGCTGCGCCTGCTGGAAGGGCCTGCTGCGCGCGAAGCGCAGCTGCTTCACGCGCAGGCCCTGAGCTGCGCCGTGAGCTTCTGCGCAGCAGGCGTTTACCCCATCGACCTCACGCTCGTGGCGTTCGTTTTAAGCGGGAGCGCGACGTGTCTTGTTGAATTGCTCACTGCTATGTGAAACCACAGATGCACCGGGGATCCGGTAGATCAGAGAATCTTATGTTAATCATCCATGTCTTCTCACAAATTGATATGACGCGCCTGAATAATTTAATAAGATTTGTAATACAATAGTAACAATTCTAGAATAAAATACAAAATATGGAACTCTGCATTGTAATTTTCGTTAGAATAACAGCTCTTTTCTTCAACTGAAAAACTTCCTGCCATTGTACACACAGACACTGTAAGTGAAGCACTAAAGATTTATTTTAATGTAAACACTTTTCTGTAATTTATAAAAAAATCACATTTAAAGCCTTTTATCCCCGCCACACTTCTTAACACATTCTTTTATCGCTAATGTGATTTTATCATTACTATTTCTGAAATAATATTTGTAGGCAATGAAATAATATTCGTTTTAACTACAATACCTAATTATCGTCCAGAAATGAAGCAGTTTAAAAGGGATTCATACAAACGTTCAAACTTCCTTTTTACTTTCTCGCTACCGCTTACGCAGTGGAAAGATATTTATGCAATGCTGCGCAAAAAAACGGCGAATTTTGGCAGAAAAACATTTATTGTCAGACTCTAGTAACGCAAATGTGGATAAATTCAGTTATCAAGTTCAGAAAAATATCCTCTCACACATGGTGTAGCTGTTTTGTGGGTCCTTGATACTGAAAAAAACAATTGACGGAAAAACGCCCGTCTCTTCGTCCGTCTGTCCATCCGTCCGTCTGTGAACACTTCTATTGCCTAAACCATGCAGGATATTTTTCAAACTGAAGAAACCCCTGTGGATCTGGCTTGAGTTGTAGCTTTGAGATTATGAAAAACATTATTTAAATTTCGGAGTACATTACATGAAGCACTCCGGACATTTTCAAAACTGTCTCAAAAACTGCTCCAATGTTTTTCTTTAAACTTTTAATAGTGCCTAATGTACTCTATGAGATGACATAAACGCCAATTAGCTCTATTGATTTATTTTTTCAAAAACTACAAAAATATAATTTTTTTACCTGTCTCTCACTTTATTACTTTCCCGTATACGTACGTATACACGGAGTGATATACGTAGTATAGGTAAAGTTATGTAATGCTGCGCGAAAAAATGGCCAATTTTCGGCGGAAAAAAATTAATTGCCGGGCCGTGATGACAAAAAAGTGGATAAAACCTGTTGCTAAAATAAGAAAAAAAATCCCCTAACACCTGGTGTAGCCAGAAAACCTGTTTTCTAGGTTCTTGATACGGAAAACCCAATTGAAAGGAAAACGTCCGTCTGTCCGTCCGTCCGTCCGTCCGTACGATTTCTTCCAAAATGGACATTCCACGACCGATCTGGTTCTAGTCAAAGTTTTGAGATTTTGAAAAAGTTTTTGTAAAATTTGTGGGTACTTTACATGAAGCCTCCCGGACATTTTCAAAATTTTCTCAAAAACGGCTTCAAATTTTTTCTTTTAATTTCTTGTAAGAATAGAGTAAAATACACTTATTAACATGGCAGAGGTCCGATCTTCACGGATAATTCTGAATTTTCGAAAATTCCAAGAGTTTGAATTTTATTCGGCGTCTTCCACCAACTACAAAATTGCAGATAGAGATTTTTCCTTCAAATAAAATTTTTTCTTCATAGTGAGTTCTTTCTTAAAGGTTATATACATTTTTTTGAAAATTTTAGTATTTTTTCGCAATATTGCGTGTAATATGTGCAATTTTAAAAATTACAAAAATAAGGATTTCTCAAAAATGGCTCCAAATTTTTTCTTTAAACTTTCTATAGGTATAGTGCCAAATGAATTTTATGAGATGACAAAAACGCCTTATTGCTCTATACTTTTGTTGTTTTTTTTTAAATTGCAAGAATGTAATTTTTTGACTTGTCTCTCACGTCGTTAATATTTACATTAGTCTTGATTTGTTGACAATATTATATTAAAGACTACATGAGCTTTAAATAATGCCAAGTAAAGTTTCTCGAAAACACAACTGTTTTCTGTGAAAACTAGCTCAAAATTCCGCATTTTCAGAAACGCTCAAACGCCGTTTTCTCTTATATGGCTGCATATTTGTTCTTGAAACTTTGTAACTGATAGTGCTAATTACACTCTTTAATATGACGTAAAGTTTTTTTTTTTCAAATTGCATAAATATAATTTTTTTGAAAGATCTCTCACATCTTTAATATACACATTACCAGCAATTTGTAAACATTGTTGTATTTGTGAGTGTACGTGCTTCAAACAACTTTAAATAAAGTATTTTAAAAACTCAAAAATTTTCTGTGAAAATGAGCATCAAATTCCGCATTTTTGGTTGCACACTGCTAAAACGCAATTTTCTTTAAAACGGCACATAATTTTTAAAAGAAAATTGCCATTTAGGTCAAGGTTTTTGTGTTCTTTAATTTTCTAAAATTAATGTTTCCGTTCTACCAATAGGAAACCTAAAAATGAAGAAAATGACAAAAAAATGTACTTTTGGCGGTGATAGATGGCAGCTGGCAGGAAAGAGTATGTGTCAATTCCGAATAGCTAGCGAAGACCCAAGGAAATAGAAAACTAATTCGGGATAGTCTGTGCCATTCTGTAGCGCCACTAGTTACTTTTCCGTATACGTACGCTTACACTGAGTGATATACGTAGTACAGGGAATGTAATGCTGCGCGAAAAAAATGGCCAATTTTCGCCACAAAAAAAATTCCTTGCCGGGCGCTGATAAGAAAAAAGTGGATAAAAGCTGTTACTAAATTAAGAAAAAAAACCTAATACGTGGTGTAGCCAGAACCCCTCTTTTGTGGGTCCTTGATACCGAAAAACCAATTGAAAAGAAAACGTCCGTCTGTCTGTCTGTGAACACTGCTAGCGCCTATACCATACGTACCATTTCTTCCAAAATGGATATTCCTCGGTCGATCTGGTTCTAGTCAAAGCTTTGAGATTTTGAAAAAGATTCTGTACAATTTGGGGGTACCTTGCATGACAATTCTTAGTTATCCGTGAAAATCGGACCTAAGCCATCTTAATAAGTGTATTTTACTCTATTCTTACAAGAAATTTAAAGAAAATATTTGAAGCCGTTTTTGAGAAAATTTTGAAAATGTCCGGGGAGCTTCATGTAAAGTATCCCCAAATTTTCGAGAATCTTTTTCTCGAAATCTTGAATCTCAAAGCTTCGACTCAAACGAGATCAACCGGGGAATATCCGTTTTCGAAGAAATCATACATATGGTTTAGGCGCTAGTAGTGTTCCCAGACGGACGGACGGAGAGACGGACGTTTTCCTTTCAATTAGTTTTTCAGTATCAAGAACCCGTTAAACAAGGTTCTGGCTACACCATTTGTTAGGGGATTTTTTTCTTAATTTAGCAAATTTAGTTGTATCCACATTTTCGTTATCAGTGCTCGGCAATGACTTTTTCCGCCGAAAATTCGCCGTTTTCTCGCGTAGCATTATTTAACTTTTCCTATATTACGTATATTACTCCGTATATACGTATGTATACGGGAAAGTAAAAAACATCAATGTGACAGAAACTAGCAAATGGTTGGCAATTATGCCTCCATTCATTTATTAATCAGAACTCAATTCCTATGTTTCGTTTGGTTCGTCCACATTACGCACATCGAAATAAACATAAACACATAACACATAAATACACACAAAAATAAAATACATACTCTGAATATAATATTATTATTTATACTGAAATGATTTCTCTCATTTACTTCTGATGCGTTCGCTCCTTTGGTTAATTATATTTGCCATTCATTATACTCCTAACTATTAACAATCTTGGCCTTGAATAATTTATTCTGTCTTCTTAAAGAACCCAAGAAATTATTTCACTTCCTTGTTTGTCGAATCCGCGCTCCAACCATTGGACAACAGATTCGTTGTTCCCTGGGTGCTGCTTGTCTCCTAACAGTCCGGGTCGGTCACCAACACCGTCACACACCATCAATGACACCGACGTAATAGTCCGGTTCGTGTCGCCGCCTCTCACCAACACACGAATCGACCGGCGACGTACCGCGCACTTGTATTCTAAACAACTTTGCAATGTTCAAATGCAGTTCTTCGAGGCAATAAAATACGCAAGCATTTGAGTAACATATGCTATTGTTGCTGTCTTTTCAGGTACCGCAAACACCGCGTAACTAAGTTCTTTTAAAAGTTCCGAAACAGTTTTGTAATAATTGTTCTGCCGTACAACGCAAAACTCACTAAATGAAATTATTCACAACTTCCAAAGTCACCAACATCTCCACATAAAAAACCCTAACAATTCAAATTATTGCAGTCACGAACATACCGTCTGCGTACTAGTCAGAACACTCGTCAAAATCTTTCTACACTAAGGAATTTCACATCTCCGTGTAAAACAAAAAAAAATCCAAACTGTCGCAGCCACTAACACACCATCTGCGTGCTGTGAAAACACACGCCACAATCTGAAGACCATTGTTGCCAAGACTTTTTATAGTCTCGAGCTCGAACAAAAAAATCTCGCCGCCATTCTTGCCCTGTCTGATTACTTTCGAAATAATTATATTTCGTCCGTTTCGCGTTTTTCCGTCATGTTATAATGTTCTAAATTCTTTAAAAATTCTCACTGCCCTTATTTTGTTCTTCAAACCGTCGTTTTGCGTCTTATTATTCCGAAAAATTTTTATTTCACAGCTTAATATTCCTTTCCATGACCACGCATTTCATCAATTGTTTTTGCTTCAACTCGAAGTTATGGATTCGAAAAACTCTTTATCTTCTTCCCCTTCCCCCAGTGTCCTAAATTTTCGATATTTTATTCATAATTTTTCCGAAATTCTCCTCTGCAGCCTGGCAATTTCTAGTCTAATTTAATTCTTCCGTTTTGCTGTAATCTTGAAAAAATATTAATTTTGTCTCGAATGACGTCACAAATTGTAACACTCGTTTTTGTTCACTTGAATTTCCATTTTCTATCCATTTCTATCCATTTTCTAAAAATTGCTAAAACAATGCAACCCGTGGTCCTATTTTAATGAAATAAGCTTTCAAATTCTTCTCTGAATTTGCGCCATCGAATGTTGATGCGCGAATTAATTTTCATTCGGGCGTTTCCATGGTCAAAAAGTAATTTTAACACGCGACGCTCCCGTCACTTGTTTATTCTATGCTATGTGTACAATAAATAGTCCCAGTTTTCTACACTCAGTCCAACTTTACTAGACCTTTTTTAGTAAAATGTTTCTAAATAACACTGAAATGATCCTAGATCATTACAGTATAGTATACGGGAAAGTAAAAATACTGAAAAAATATATATTCCCATCTCGTTTACATTATGGTAATCCAATAACTCATTCACATACCACCACGCATCCATGCAATTATGACCATCTAATTTTAAAATCTAATTCTTTCTTTGACTTGCAAGACAATCTTGAGCTTGTCATATTAATTTCCCACAAAAAGTTCAAATTGAGTTCAAACTTATTTACTTCCCTGTACTGCAGCAGATTCCAAGTTTATTTTCCACCATCCCTCGTTCCATTGCTACTCAGAAATCTTCACTACTGTCCTTTATTCCATATGTAAACCTTCATTACACAACCCATGCATTCGTCCAATAAAACTTGCAATCTCAATCAAACTTTAGGAAAAAAAATCGATCTATTTGCTTTGCCATCAAATGCCGTTCCTCCTTGTCTGACATCATTCTCTTGTTTTTTTACTGCTATCGGAAATGAAGACTAAAACAATCTTCTCTCGCCTCCACATTGTTGTCACTTCTGTAGAATTTTCTTCATTATTCATTTCATCAATAATAGCATGTCACTAATTTCTACTATCGTCCATAATATTTTTTACGTTATTCCATCCACATTTTTTTCTTAGTCCTTTTATAACTCAATTTGATCCCATAAAATCTTCCTACTGTGACGTCGTGGGAATATTATGGTAGTCACAGACCCAAACTTTTGCTATAAATAAGTTTATTGTATAGTTATTTACATAATGTACATAGTTCTCACTGCTCACTCTACACAAGTGCCCGCACACAGCGTAACACCCCGTCACACGTGGAATAACTTCCACACCGGCGTTCCAACACAGGGATTGCCCTCACGAGCCTCGCTCGTCTCCGCATAGCCCTGGCGCATGTGTGGTGCCTCAACACCGTGATTCGGCTCAGACTCGAATGAATGGCCGTTTCCTTCACTGGCTTCTTTTGTGAAAGGTCACGTGACCGACCTCCCACGCAGGCGACCCGCGGCCCACATGTTCTCATTACTGCGATTTTGACCGGATGGGCCTGCCGCCATCTGCAGGCCGAATTCTGTCGTCACACATCATCCCTTGTGCGCACTGACAGCCGCCTTCCGGGACGCATATAAGCAAACTGCATATGTATTCGGCACCGGGCTCCCCTGATTGGCTAGCGGGTGCGGAGCGCGGAACCGCGCGAAATTCGTTTGCGTTCTCTTATTACAAGTGTTGTAGGTTCGTTTTAAGCGGTGTTTTGTCACTCTTTAAACTGCACAAATGCTTTTCAATTTATTACTATCTACACCAGGAGCGGAACCAGCCGATCATTTTTTGGGAGGGGGCATCATAGATTTTTGTTGAATAATAAACATGTGTTATTAAAATTATCCATTGACTCAGACGAATCAAGGATTTTATTCTGTTCTTGTCTCAACATTTATAATGCGCCAATAAAAAAATTTAAGTTAGAGGGGAGGGTAAATGTGGCAAAAACAAAGGAGGCTGAAGGGATTGATAGAAACCGAAAGTTTTCTCAGTATTATTTCCAGTTTTGAGCAAAATTAAATTAAAATTACCTTAGGTTGCAAATTGAAAATTGTATTAAAATATCACGTTTTGTAAACATTTTTACATTATTATGATATATTATAATCTTATTGAATGTAATTTTATCTATTTCAGGAGGATAAATAGGTTGTAATAGAAAAGATTGTAGGTTTTTCAAATTTCTCAATGGTTTTGGTCAACAACTCATTTTTTAAAATGTATTCGATATCATCTAAATGAATTTGAACACATTTATGAAGGGCATTATTATAATCGTTTAAGTGCCTGAATTTTTTTAAATCTGCTCATGTGCATAAAAAGAGGCAACTATAATCGATTCATCATGTATTTCATACTATTGAAATGAATTAATTACATTACATAGTGAACATAACCAAAAAGAAGAAAAAACAGCAAAAAGGCAATAATGTAAATATGATACACAATGACTAACAATGAGACTTTACTTTGACTTGACCTAGGCCCTAGGTATGATCATGTCATTAGCACACAGTTCTTTCTGTTGAACCTGTTTGTACAACCACTGGCATAATTGTCTTCACAAATATCTTCAATATATTCAAGAAGGGTCTCGTGATATTTGTGTGATTCTGCAAAACACATTCCCATTTTAAACTACTGAAGGAATGCTCCCCTTGTAGCCTCATCAGCAGGCAGGAACCGCTGTTTCAGCAGTGATTTCAATTTTCTTTATTGTTATAACCCCACACAATCCTATCTGAAAATAAAAATTAATTATTTTAATTGGTTATTAGGCTGATGTTTAATTTATGTGTTAATAATTAATAATATGTATTATTAAAATGTTAATATTTAATTATTAATTGTTTAATTAATAGATGTATAAATTTAACATTTAACAATTTTTTTCATTTTTATTGATATATACTCGTACTAAATTTTGGATATTTAGTTATGTTTTCTAACTTCAGTATTTATATTTATTTCACAATTGCTAAATAGGATTTTTGAAAGAAAAATTTGATTATTGATTTGTATTTGTGTACGTCAATTGTATACGCCTTTTGATGTTTAGTTTGCTAGACAAAAAATATACATTTGTATACACTCAATTTTCTTGCACTGGACTGAAACAAAAGCAGGAATGGTGTTCGGGGATATATAAATGATCAGTCGAACTCACTGTTTCATTCTTTGCTTAGCTCCAAGAGTTAGTTGATACGCCGGATGTTTTCAATCTGAAGCGTCTGATTGCGCGTCAACGTCGGAGACGTTTCTACGAATACAGTGGTCCTAAACCTGTTCGCACACGCGGTTTGATTCCGAAAATACTGTGTGCCTATGCTTGGGTTTTTATTTCTTGGAGAGAAAGGGCCTGTCTTCACGATGGAATATCTCAGGGCATTTCGCATCTTTCTCGGTCGTGCCGCCAGATGTCGCATAATCACAAGCACTGCTAGATATGGTCGCGATCACGCGACATCTAGCGGCAGGACCGAGAAAGGCTAGAAATGTCGTGATGTGTTCCACCGTGAAGACAGGCCCTCACGCGCCATGAAATAAAAACCCTAGCATAAACTACCAAACCAAGTTTCAGAAAAACTAAATTGAATTCCTCTAGGGGACGATGCAAATAATGACAGTCACAAATAGCCCGAATTTTTAATGAATTGATCCTTTCAAAGTTTCTTGGAGAATCGCGGACATCGGTTTTAGAACAACTATTGTAACTCGAAATTAATATTCACGTACTCACTAACACTATGTGTGGCAAAGTTTTGTTTTGAAGCTGTATCAAGACGTCTGTAAACAAATTTAAAATGAATACAAATATACAAATTGAAAATATCTTAATAAAAGCATATTTTCTTCTTGTGTCTGCAGTGTTACGTTTAATTTTTACAATGTAGCAGAAGAATTTTTAGAAAGTCTTCTATTTTTCGCCCCTACTACGGTACTTTTCTGTATGTACTATGATGGCATACACTTTTCAGAAACTGAAAGGACAAATTTTACTCTCTGTAATAAAATTAGAACATAAGATGTATTTCTATCAACTTACGAACAAACAAATCATTTTCCTGAAGGTTTTGATGATCTCACATTCCATTTCGTTTGGGTGATCTTCGCACACTTTTCTACCCAAATGTCTTCAATCGAACATATTGCAGTTCTTATACCAGTTTCTTCTTCATTATCCATTAAAATTTTATAGCTGTAATTCGCTTGGAAAAAATACGATGTAGTTTCCTATTTCACATTTATATAAAAACAAAATATGTTTAGGTACTTATTGACAAAACACGTTGGATTGTTAGGATAATTCCCATAATGGTAAAGACAAATATAACAGCTGTCAGAGAAATACGCCCGAAATCGCAGAGTCTATCGCTTTGCCTACGAACACAGTAGCCGAGTACATGTGCACTCGCTCGCTGTGGCTCTCTCTGCAATAAGATACGAATTTCGCGCGGTTTCGATCTCCTCGCCCGCTAGCTAATCAGGGAAGCCCGGTGCCGAATACATGTGCAGTTTGTTTATATGCTTCCGGGACGCGCTCCCAGCTTGCCCCCTGCCAACTCCGGCCGTTCCGCCCGGCACTAAAAGACAACCCCTCTCACCGGAACGACTTCAGAGGTCGGGCTGCCCGGCCCCCGATGACCAACCCCTACCCCTGCATGACGGGGGTTCTGTCGGTCGAGCCCAATGCTATGACGTTACACTACACTTTCAGCTGTCTTTCACGTTCTATCATCTTCACATATTCATCGCCAAAATACAATATATAAACTAATATTTATATAATTCACATGCACTTTTCCCTAATTAACGTCTGTTATATTTATTATTGCTCACTTCTCCCTGATTTGGCTTGATTTAACACGAAAAATGTTTTATTTTCGTCTCTTCCTCAAGTGTTTTATTTGTTATGTTGTCACTTTGAGAAATTAAAAATTGATATTTTAGAATTATATTGTTGACATCCGGATGGATCGTCCCAAAAAACTTGCCATTATTATCAACAGGAAAATATAAAACGTTCGAAAAAGTCTTAGAACCGAAATGTTGTCAGAATATAAATATTTCCCCTAGAGATTGCAGATTTATTAGCCTTTTCAATCTATTTGTACAGACTTTGTCAACATATTTGCAAGAATTATAATTGCAACTCATATACCCAGGAAATATTAAAAAGCTAATTTCAAACCCAACTCAATCTTTTCAAGTTTCATGATTTTTCTAGAGATATTTTGATCAATTCCATGATATATTAATTGTTGTATCCTTGCTTCCTTTCTATCCTATCCTTCCTTCCAAGACTTTTATTAAATTACTTTCATAGTATTGAAGTAATGAGAACTTATTTTCAAAAAAATTAATTTTCGTTGTTTGTCCAGTAATATTATGTTCATTTTCTACACATTCATAATTTTAAAGACTATAGACGTTTAAAACATATTGTCAGAACGTACATGTCAGTATTCTGAAGTCTAATTCAATAATTTAATTTTCTTCTTACCTGCAAAATCGTCAGGATGTTATTACTTCGAAACGCATTCAATTAATAATTTTACTTAGCTTCTATCGAAATCGATGGTTCATATGATAAATGACTTACGTCTCTCTCAGTCCCAATTTGTTTCTTGACAAAGCGATACGCTGAAGTGCACAGCTCATTCCTTATTAAATAGGGAATGTACTACTGTATTCGGGAGACAATGAAGCAAAATGTTGACATGTACTCGCTAATAACCACTATTAAACCAATTTTTTCGCTTTCCTGGTTTCTTGGTGTCGCGCCTTTTAACCTTACTCTTAATTGCAGCAGAAAAAGTAAACTTCGTTGTTGGAACACCCATGTTTATTTCACAATATTTTGGATGGTTGTAATTTTGATTTTGCTTACAAAAATCGCAGAAAACGCATTTCATGAAAATTCTTTTGATGTAGAATATAACAATTTAGTTCAAAACCGTATTTGGGAGATTGTATCTCTTTCATTCTTGATTACTACCTTAGCTGAATGGGTAGTTTATTTATTTCCTTCAATCTGGGCTTCACGAATACACCAAATTCTCTACTATTTACTCCTCGTTGATAAAATCTTAACAATAAATGACAAAGAATACCGCAAAATGCATTATTCTATTTCCGTACAAACATGTATAATTGTTGTTTATTCCATTATTGGAATCTTGACGAATTTTTTCTCATCATCATTTAATGAATCTTTGTTTGAAAGTTCGGCGAAATGTTTTATTTATAATGGAACCGTATGTATTGTATTGCAATATCTCAACTTCACATTTCTGCTGAAAAGTCGTTTTCAAATAATAAATAAAAGATTGACTTCTTTAGCACAAAAACTGATACCTTCCAAACGTTCAGACAATTTATTTGAGGTAAATGAAGAATCGAAAATTGTATTAAAATCTAACACTCTTTATTTAACTGAAGAAATGTACTCACTCCGTAAGTGTCATTATTATCTCTGTGAAACAGTTTTACTTTTGACCGGTGCATACCAGTATCAACTGTTTCTGGAATTAATAACATTCACAATCAGAATTATCATTTGCTTAACATCTTTCATATTTAGTCTACGAGGTGTGAATTGTACCACAACGGGAGAATTTTTCCAACGGAAGTACGTGTGGGATACCATGTCGATTTTTCCAGTGTTAGTGCTGGAGATCATTCTTATCACCGCCCTCAGCCACGGAGCGCGCGCAGAGGCGTGCAAGGTGTCGGAGCGCGTGTCGCTGGTGCTGCTGCGCCTGCCGGAGGGGCCTGCTGCGCGCGAGGCGCAGCTGCTGCGCATGCACGCCGCCGGCTGCCCGCTGCGCCTCTCCGCCCTCTGCTTCACGTGCGTCGACCTGTCGCTGGTGGTGGCCATGGTCGGCAGCGTCGTCTCTTGGTGCGTCGTGCTCACAAACATTTTGTAGAACATTGCAAGGCCATCTTGATTCACAAAACAATGCGGTCAATGTGCAGTTGCATTCATGAGACAGTAAGGAATGCCAAAATAGTAGGTCTTAGGTTTTAACTGATGCAACGGTTACTGCCGTATGCCGTTACCTCCGATACTACTTTGTTGACAGACAACAAACACGAGAAGCTCTTCAGAGAGCACGAAGAAAATTGAAAAAAACCCTAATAAAATATCCCAAGGCCACCTTCACACGGAACCCACCACTCCTCAGCGCCACCGAGAAGTGCCGGGACTCTCCTCTCACTGACCTGCCGCTACCAACCTGCGCCACTGACCGTGAGAAAAGAAGAATTAGTGAGTTATTACTATGGACGCCAGAGGCCTCGAGGCAGTCTACATAAGCTTAGTGGGGCTTCTGTGTGACGTCGTGTGGAGACTGCTAATTGGAACAACTATTGACGATGGTACGGAAGCGAGTCTGCGTTGATGGTGGCGGGGGTGTGCCACTAACAGTCACAGTTGCTTCACTGCGCCGCTCGTGTAAATACCTTATATAAACCACTTCTTTGCCAGCGGCAGCGCCACTTCAAGGCGCTTCTGGGTGACTCTGTGAGAAGAAACCTGTGTTGTAAATCTCTGGCTCTTAATAAATAATGCTCCGTATTGAAAATATCTTATTAGGATAAATTTAAGCAAGAAGTAGTTTTAAATGAATATCTCTTTCTTTAACTTGTTACCTTTTAAAGTTTACTGAGTCAACACAACCCTTAATATGCCGTTCTGGGAGAAAATCCTGTTTGCAGATATCTAAGTTAGTTTTGAAAATTTGATATTTCCCCGGTACTTTAGAAACCACAAAAAATATTATCAGAACAGGTGGCAAGAGTTTTTGTAAATACCATACATTATTGTGACTGTTATTATCATTGGCATTTAATTATTTGTAAAGAAATTCGCAGAAAAACATTTGAAGGTTTATGATAATCATATTTGTGTTATTCTGATATTTTATTGCAAGTTTTTGTCTTGCTAAAATTATAATTAATCGTTTCTTTGCAAATAAAATATCATTTGTATTGGGAACATGACAATCATGTTATTGAATTTCTGAACAGTATTGATTTCAAGCATATCTTCTTCTGTAACATAATAGTATGAGCCAGAGTGTGGACTGTATTACTGTCATGCGTGCCGACTCAAGATGCCGGCTGGTAAACAAGAACTAGTGGACTCAACAAATAAATTTGAAATATTTATTTTGGCTATTTATCCAATTATCGGTTTTTGTAGATTGTTTGGCGTATTTCATTTTCAGGCCGGACATTATTGTAAATCAAAACGTGGAGTTGTCAATGCACTTAGTACTGCGATAATTTTATGCAGTCACAGCAGTAGCAGCAATTTTCGTCAGTTGTACAAACAATGAAATTAAAGTTCCTCCGATTGGAGCTTCTTATTCAAATTTGTTTTAATATTGTGAATATTCTCATTTTATTCCAAGGAGCACTCTACATCCTTTTGTCATTGTCAAATAGCTATGAAGATATTGAATATATTGCATCAGATATCAAAAATTGCAAATATTTTACAGAATGATGTATCACAATCTTTATCAGCGGATACACTTCTTTGTAGTGGTACAAGCTTCTATTACATGTGTGTCCTGCAATTTACATACGGAATAATATACGTTCAGGGCAGTATGAACCTATTGAATCATTATGGATCGGAATAGTGAAAATGCTATATGATCGTTGCTTCAAGACTGAACCTAATACAAGCTTGTGAATCTAGTGTTGATTTTAGTAGTTTGCTTTCGTATTGTTGAAAAAGAAATATTGTTAATAATAGAAAAAGTGGAAAATATACGGGAACGAGAAACCCAATTGCACATCGATCGGTCTACATACAGACTGAATGCACTACACAAACCAGCAAATACACGCCGCTTCCATCAATTTGCCCGAGAAATATATCGACTTCGCAAAACATACCACGACCTCCAGTTGGTTTCTTCAGAAATAGACAGAGTCTTTGGGTTGCCAGTTCTGGTCGAAGTCCTCAGCGTATTTTTGCGGACGCTCATCATCACATTCTTCTTCATTTTTGCCTTCCAGGACCCGTCGTGTTACACGCCGTTCATAGACACGGAGGTGTACGTGAAGGCCAACCTGTGCTTCACGATGACGCTCATCGCCTTGGAGCTGCTTTCGCTGGCGGGCTCTTGCGACGCGGCGGGCGGAGCGTCCCAGCGGGCGGCCCGCAGCGCGGCGCGCCTCACGCTGCTGCTGCCGGAGGGTCCTGCAGCGCACGAGGCGCAGCTGCTGCACATGCAGGTGGGGGAGCATTCGCTCCAGGGAGAGTGGCTTGTCTGCAGTGGGAAGACACTCGCTTCAGTGAGAGTGGGTTGTCTGCAGGGGGAAGACACTCGCTTCAGTGAGAGTGGGTTGTCTGCAGTGGGAAGGCACTCGCTTCAGTGAGAATGGGTTGTCTTGAGGTGGGGGAGCACTCGCTTCAATGAGAGTGGATTGTCTGCAGGTGTGAAGGCACTCTTCTTAGTGATTGTAGGTTGTCTGCAGTGGGAAGGCACTCACTTCAGTGAGAGTGGATTGTCTGTAGCACAAGAAGCAGTGTTGTTTCAGTGACAGTGGGTTGTCTTCAGGTGGGGGAGCACTCGCTTCAATGAAATTGGGTTGTCTGCAGGTGGGAAGGCACTCGTTTCAGTGAGAGTGGATTGTCGCTTCTGCGACAAGACAGCAACAACCTTAATCAGTCATCTGAGAAACATTGCATCTTTAGAAATGAGAACTTCCTAAAACATCAACAATATTTATCCACTTTTTGACTACCATGGCCAGAATCTAAGAGTTTTTCTGCCAATAATTTTCCGTTTTCCGGCACACGATTACAGTACTTTCTCTTCTTACTAACAAGGGACTGCCGCTGATGTGACATGTCGAAACATACCCTCACATTTTTTTATTGAATGTACATGCCCTTTTGATCTCATGGTGTAAATTTTGGTTGCCGATACGCATTGCAAGTCAATTATTATTAATTTGGGAAATGGCCCTTTGCTTTCACCGGTGTAAAAATAGCCAACCCTGCAAGGAGGCGTTACCCAGCTCGCTCGCTTATGATTCAACACCACCGTTCGCCGCAAGCGGCGGACTCTCCTTCCATGGTCGTTTCCAGCGAGGGGCAGGCGGGGAGGCAGCTGCCCCCCTCTTAGCAGCTAAAATAAGAAAACGAATAATAATAATAATAATAATAATAATAATAATAATTGTTGTATTTGCCAATGAATGAAAAGGCGTTCTCTTGACAACAATTTATTTATTCTTATAAACAATCTATTTACATTATACCACACGATATACCAGGAGCTATTTCTTTCAGGTTGGCATTAACGCCAAAGTCCGTGTCCCACCAGTGCGTCACTTAGCACCAGTTCTGCAACACACGTCTGACTGCGCGTCTCCGCCGTGCACATATCCAGCGTGCAATCTCGCCATTCATCACCAAGCACGGCACCTCAGGCTGGCAGTCGCGTCGCATTCCGCACGCCCCTTCTTTTCGCGTGTGTTTCCCCTCCTGGCTGCAGTCTCTCTCCAGCGGCTCCACTGCGCTGTCTCACCGCTGTGCCGCGGTGCTCCCCAGACCGCTACTGCCTGACTGCCTTTGCCGCCACCTGCTCCCGCCTATATAGGGCCGGCGTGGTCTGGGTTACCCTCGCCTCGCGGCTTGCTTGCTCGCTGGCCAGCGTTCCGGGTCGGCGAGCTCTGTGGCGCGCGGCGTACAGTTGCGCGTGCGCCAGCTTCAAATGCTGTACACAGCAATAATAGTAATAATAACACAGGGCGACGTCAGTTTAGTTACAAAAAGGAAAACCACTAATTCCGATTAATTTCAGGATGCTGTATTCGAAATTGACAGCCGTTTTTCTAGATTAGCTCGTATTTTTGTGTAACGCGTAGTTGCCAGTTTTTACCATTTTGGCTTCAGTTGTCATCAAAGTAACCATTTCCACAATGTTCCTAGAGTGAGAAATAAATAGTATTTCACTCCGTTGGTGAAATTCAGGAGATTCTTGTTGTGTGTGTGTGTGTATGTGTGTGTATATATATATATATATATGTACAACAATGAAACGGAGGGAGAGAAATTCGCGATAATTGAGAACCTTGACATTTGTGTTCCCTCCCCTTCTATTGTTTGTTTTCAAGTGTTGTTTTTACACACTGAATGTAGCCGCCTCGTCTATGTGGCACCAATGGGCAGCACGATGACACGGGCGAGCAAATATATAAAGTAGAAAGTACCGTTGTTGCGTGGCTCAGTCTTACTCTTACGATGTATTGCAGTAAGTAATCTCTGAAGTATGAAAATGTTTGTCGTGGGAATCCACTTACGAAGTTTCACTCAGTAACTTCAGTTATTGTCCCGTATTTTCGGAAATGTTTTACGGTGATCATACAGTGATTTCATGGTTTCTCTGTGGTTCTAAGTTTGCTTTCCTGCGCAAAATGTCAAGTTCTTCCCGCAATGTGGTAAAAACTCACCGGGCCGATTTTGTTACATCTATGGCGTCTTAAGGTTAAGTCTCAGATTAGATCGATGAATGATGTCGTCAGGGAATTATACTATTTTTATTTTGACTGTAAAATTGAGGTTCAGGGATAAAAGCTGGGCTGAAGACCTGGCTTACAGGATCCAAGAAAAGGATGCCTTTTGCTGTTCCGATGATATGGAGAGAAACCCAGAATCACTATGGCGTTTGTTTCTGTATGACGAATACAGCAGGCAGTAACAAGAAGAAACAGTGTGCCATCGAATATTCAATCTTGCAATCCGCGATCAGGACCAGTGCCTCATGGAGAAAATTTACCTGCAACTACTCCTCCCTCGCCTCGGCATTAATAAAGGCATTTTTATTATTATATTATTATTATTATTATTATTATTATTATCATTAATATTCCTCCGAACTATTGGGAAACTATCGATATTGCAGCACCTACAGGAACCGATGAGGACACTAACTGAATATCTGCAGATGAAGATCTGAGAGATAGTCCCTTCCACTTAAAAGATGAGACTTATTTCATCCTTCAACATGAATTGAACGATTTAGCAAGAGACTTACAACTTTCGAAAGAGAAAGCTTAATTCTTGGGCGCTAGACTCAAAGAATGGAATTTACTGGCTCCAGGAAATACTTAACACTCAGCACAGGAAAAGGGACAAGCCTTTTTCAGAATATTACAGAATGGAAGATTCCCTTTGCGTATGTACGGACATCAATTGCCTGATGAATGAGTTAGGAATCCAACGTAATCCATCTGATTGGTGTCTTTTCATAGATTCATCTAAGTACAGTCTGAAAGCAGTTTTGCTTCATAATGGAAATAAGCTGTCTGTAGCAGACTGTTCAATAAATGATACTTACGACGGATCTCGCACTCATTTTAAATCAATATCAAATACAAAGATCATGGTTGGCAAATTTGTTGACATGTAAAAGTATTTGCAATAATATAATGTCCAATGTCTCGAAGGTGGATTTACAAAGCACTTTTGTTTTTTGTGTCTTTGGGACTCAAGAGCTACAGGAAAAATTTCTGATAAAAGGAGTGGCCCCCAGAGAGCCATTTAAGCCCGGTACCAACAATATCAAGTATAACCTCTGATCGATCCAGGCAAGGTACTGCTTCCAACTCTGCACACTAAGTTGGACCTCATGAATTTCTTACAGGAATAGACAAAGAAGCTGAAGGATTTAAGTATCTTAGACAGTATTTTCCGAAACTAAGTGGTCTGTATACATCTGTGAACATTATACCTTATAAACTATTCTGAGTATGTAAATGCTAAAGTATAGTGCTAGTAAACTAACTGGATATAATTTGTTTTAATTGTTTAGATTTAATTAATTAATTTATAGAATTTTAAAAATTGATTTTGACACCAGTGCTAAAACGAAATTGATTCCCTTTTTGCAATCAAAAAACACACTCTCCGGTACTTTCAAGATAGCCCATTATGCCTATTATGGTAAATTTGGCAACTACGCGTTACACAAAAATACGAGATAATCCAGTAAAACGGGTATCATATTCAAATTCAGCGACCCAAAATTGGTCAGAATCAGTGAGTTTTGTTTCTGTAACTTTTCAAAAGTTTAAAAATGTCGGCCAGTGTAATAATAATAATAATAATAATAATAATAATAATAATAATAATAATAAGCGGAAAGGAAGTAGTAGAAACCAGAAGTATTCAGATTAACAGGTATTTTTCAAGGAGATTCACTATTCTCATCTGCTGTTTTGCATTAGTTTGATCCCACTATCGAGGCAGTTGCCGCAAGCTGACTTTGGTTTTAAGCTCCATGGTGATGAAAGGCCAGTTTCACATTTGTTTTACATGGATGATCTGAAAGTGTTTGCTAAGAATGAAGCGATTCTCTCCCAAATGCTGTCTGTCGTGAATGACTTTAGCAATGACATCTGCATGAAGTTTGGTCTTGACAAATGTGCAAAAATCAATTTAAAAAGAGGGAAACGCACAACGTCTGAGAACATTGAAATTGATACGCACACTGTGATTCAAGATCTTGAGCCAGGTAAAACATACAAATATCTGGGCAGTGAAGAATGTGAAACCATTTCAAACGACAGAATGAAAGAGAGAATTCGTAGGGAGTATTATAGGAGAGTGAGACTTCTCCTGCAGTCCGCTCTGAATTCCAGGAATAAAATAACTGCAATAGGTAGTTTGGCTGTACCTGTAGCCGAATACAGTTTTGGACTAGTGGACTGGACTGAGCAAGAAATTCGCACCATGGATCGAAAAACCAGAAAACTGCTAACAATGCATCATGTTTCCCACCCTCGAGCTGATATACATAGACTTTGTGTCACGTAAGGAAGGAGGAAGAGGCCTCAGACAAATTGAGGCCTCCTGGCACAACGCAATAGTTGGGTTGGGGAAGTATGTAGTCAGCCATCAAGATGACCCTCTAATGAGGCAGGTCATGAAATCTGACCGAAGAATGGGAAACAGAGGCATTGTTAGTGTAGCAAGAAGCATTGCGAAGAAAACTAGGGCAAGACACGCCGAATAACACAGACACTGAACTTCTGATGCTGCTAAACATGAAGTGTGAGACACAAAAAATGTTAAAGAAATCCTGGAGAGACAAATCCACGGACAATATTTTGAAACGAATGGACAAGGTGCAGATAAATAAAAATCAGTCATTTATGTGGCTTAAAAGGGGAAGAATGAAGCCAGAATCGGAAGCACATGTAATAGCTCCCCAAGATCAGGCGTTGAGAACACGACATTATGATAAAGCGGTTCTCAAAATTTCCCAAGATGATAATGCCGCATTTGTCAGGAACACGTAGAAACCATTGATCATATTGTCTCAGCTTATCCAATCCTAGCAATGACCGAATACTTGAAATACACGACAGTGTGTGTAGGTACCTCCACTGGCAGATCTGTACCGCCCTCGAAGTTCCGAACACATGCGCCAAGTGGTACGAACACTCACCGAAATCGGTGACGTCTGTTGGATTTTGTACGATATTCTACGACCAACAAATTCAAACTGATCGCACGATAGCGGCAAACAAACCGGATATAGTCATCCGGAATTTGGAGAACAAATCGTGTTTACTTGTCGATGTTGCTGTACATTGCGATCAAAACGTCGTTACCAAGGAGGCAGAGAAACGTCTTAAATACAAGAGTTTGTGAAATCGAGATCAGCCGAATGTGAGGCGTAAAAGCACAGGTCGTCCCGATAGTTATCGAAGCTCCGGGATTTGTTCCGCAAAATTTGAGTAAGAACTTGTCTAAGCTCCCCGGTAATTCAAAGAACTGGGAAGTGCAAGAAATCGCTTTATTTGGAACAGCCCACATTTTGCGTAAAGTATTGTAGAGGCACTCATAGTCACCGGATCTGCTCCTTAGGTAGCTGGTTGCAACCTGGAGTAGATTTTATATTCAGTCGACTCATAAGATCTTTAGTTGTGATGTAATGGAAAAAATAATAATAATAAATGAGTGTAAAGCAGTGTAATGAACCTTAACGTGCCTTGTTCTACCAATGTCCCATACCTGCTCAGAAACCGAGCTTATGTCACCTTGTCGACATCTGGGCATCCCACGGATGTTAGTCCCCAAGGACACAGAGCCGTCTGTATCTCGAAGCCATCGTCAGAGATGGACTCGGGATGAATTAAAGGGGGTGATGTGGTACTTTTACTATGCAAAAGCAAAAATGGGGGCTCAGAAATAGAAGTTTTTAAGTTATGGAGAGAACGGAACCAGATATGAGACCAACCCTAGACCCAAAGAAGCTTGCCAGTCAACGACGATACATACTAAGCAGTGGAAAATACACAGCAGAACAACTTGAAGACATCCAGAGAAACGCGGAGTACGTTCTTCGATCAAACTATCCACATGACGAACATTTAGAACCATCTAATATCCTTGAAGACGATGGTCCTCTTGAAGGTTCATCTCTTCCAAATGAAACATCCGTCAGTGGTGAAAATTCATCTGGCCATGAGTCACGCGATAAGGACATGATGTGGGACCTCCTCCGACGCGAGATAGAACAGGTTCGTCTACTTCCATTCGAATCTCGTGCACCGTTGAGGAGAATTTACGAAAATGCTAAAGCTAAGAGAGTGATAGAAACAACAAATTCTGTCTTAAATGAGGTTGTACAGACCTCAAGTAGAGATCTAGATATTACTGAAATCAATCACATCGTGTATGCAACTGGATATCTATAATAATATAATAATCTCAGATAATCTTCGGACCATTCAAGAACAGCGATGGCCAACCGCCAGACAGAGTAAAAAGCTCCGTACCTCCATGGATGAAAGAATTATGAAGCGGATAGCCGACACACGGCGTGAAATATCACTCCTAGCCGAGGCATCTTCTAAGTCAAACACACGTATAAAGTTCAGCAAAAAATACTCCATGTTGAACAAAAATACCTAATTGACAATGACACAACAAGGCTAATGGTAGCTGAAAAGCTAAAAGAGAAAATCCAAGCATGGGCTCAACGAATAAGACGGTACAAACGTAGAGAATATTTCCGTGTACAGAACCGGTTGTTTGAAACAGACGCGAAGAGATTCTATCGCAGTCTGACTAAAAAACCGAATGGTAATGCTGCCTTTCCTTCAAAAGATGACGTCGAAATATTTTGGGCAGGAATCTGGGAGGAAACCAGATCCTACAACAAAGACGCATCGTGGCTTCAATCTGAAGTTGATGCTGCCAATGGACTCGTGGAAACAGTGGAACATGTTCAAGGATTCTCGAAAGAGGACCTATGCCAAACAATTAAGAACATGGGAAACTGGAAATCTCCTGGGGTTGATAAGTTCCAGATTTATTGGATTAAGAAATTAACAGTATTACATTCTCATCTAGCAAAGGCTGTTAATAAAATTTTAGAAACCCTAAGGAACTCCCCAAATGGCTCACTCGTGGCACCACGTATTTGCTACCCAGAGCAGGAGACAGCTCTTTGGCGAAGAACTACAGGCCAATTACTTGCCTGCCAATAATGTATAAACTTATAACTGCAGCCATAGCTGACAAAATGTATCGGCACCTAGAGAAGAACCATCTGTTGCCAGTTGAAGGGAAAGGATGTCGTAAAGGTTCGTATGGCTGTAAGGAAATCTTGCTTCTGAATAAAATAATGTTGAATGATGTAAAGAAACGAAAACGTAATTTGAGCATGGCTTGGATTGACTACCAGAAGGCCTTTGACAGTGTACCACACGATTAGATTTTGAAGACCCTGGATATCTATCGGTTTCATCCTAGACTTGTTGAGTTTTGCAAGGCTAGTATAAAGTCGTGGAGCACCAGGTTACTAATCCACAGCGGAAAGGGAGTAGTAAAAACAAGAAGTATTCAGATTAACAGGGGAATTTTTCAAGGAGATTCACTATCCCCTCTGCTGTTTTGCATTAGTTTGATCCCTCTATCGAGACAGCTGTCGCACACTGACTTTGGTTACAAGCTCCATGGTGATGAAAGGCCTGTATCACATTTATTTTACGTGGATGATCTTAAAGCGTTTGCCAAGAATGAAGCGATTCTCTCCCAAATGCCGTCTGTCATCAATGATTTTAGCAATGACATCTGCATGAAGTTTGGTCTTGACTAGTGTGCAAAAGTCAACTTAAAAAGAGGCAAAATGACCACGTCAGAGAACATTGAAGTTGATAGACACACTGTGATTCAAGATCTTGAGCCAGGTAAAACTTAAAAATATCTGGGCATTGAAGAATGTGAGACCATCTCGAACAACACAATGAAAGAGAGAATTTGCAAGGCCTATTATAGAAGAGTGAGACTTGTCCCGCAGTTCTCTCTGAACTCAAAAAATAAAATATCAGCAATAGGTAGTTTGTAGCTGTAGCCGAATACAGTTTCGGACTAGTAGACTGGACTGAACAGGAAATTCGCATCATGGATCGAAAAAACCAGAAAACTGCTTACAATGCATCATGTTGCCCACCCCCGAGCTGATGTACATAGACTTTATGTGTCACGTAAGGAAGGAGGAAGAGACCTCAGACAAATTGAAGCCTCCTGGCACAATGCAATAACCAGGATGGCAAAGTAGTCAGCCATCAAGATGACCCATTAATGCGGCAGGTCATGAAATATGACCGAAGAATGGGAAACAGAGGCATTGTAAGTGTAGCAAGAAGCATTGCGAACAAGACTATGCAAGACAACCAGAATGACAGAGACACTGAACTTCTGATGTTACTTAACATGAAATTTAAGACACAAAAAATGTTAAAGAAATCCTGGAGAGACAAATCCACGGACAATATTTGAAACGAATGGACAAGGTGCAGATAAATAAAAATCAGTAATTTATGTGGCTTAAAAGGGGAAGAATGAAGCCAGAATCGGAAGCACATGTAATAGCTCCCCAAGATCAGGCGTTGAGAACACGACATTATGATAAAGCGGTTCTCAAAATTTCCCAAGATGATAAATGCCGCATTTGTCAGGAACACGTAGAAACCATTGATCATATTGTCTCAGCTTATCCAATCCTAGCAATGACCGAATACTTGAAAATACACGACAGTGTGTGTAGGTACCTCCACTGGCAGATCTGTACCGCCCTCGAAGTTCCGAACACATGCCCCAAGTGGTACGAACACTCACCGAAATCGGTGGCGTCTGTTGGATTTTGTACGATATTCTACGACCAACAAATTCAAACTGATCGCACGATAGCGGCAAACAAACCGGATATAGTCATCCGGAATTTGGAGAACAAATCGTGTTTACTTGTCGATGTTGCTGTACATTGCGATCAAAACGTCGTTACCAAGCCCACATTTTGCGCAAAGTATTGTAGCGGCACCGACAGACCATAGATCTACTCCTTAGGTAGCTGGTTGCAACCTGGAGTAGATTTTATATTCGGCCGACACATAACATCTTTAGTCGTGATTTAGAGGAATAATAATAATAATAATAATAATAATAATAATAATAATAATAATAACTATACATGTAGTCTAAACTAACCAATTTTCGTGATATAATTTAAAATAATACCAGTTGTGATTATTTCTTGTACTTTAGATATCTACAGTCACTGATATCTTAAAAAATGCCAATAATTATCATTTACGTACGACAATACTCGTGAACAATATTCTAGTGAGAGATACTACTCCTTAAAACATTGTAAGAGAAGAAATTATAGAACGGTAATTTTCGCGAAGAAAAAACAAACACATTGAGGCCATTGAGATGTGAATTTGATTCCCAAAACAACTCTTAAATATCTTTTTTACATAATTACAATTAAATATGAAGTGATAGAGTAGTTATATGATATACATTTTTAATATTTAATAATTATGCATGTTGACGATATTCATGGTAATGAAGAAAAGTAACAAACTTTCATTGAGAAATGTTTGAGGAAATAAACTATCTCGAATAAAATGGACTTATACAATAAGAAAAGCAATGAATGTCCTGGGAATGGCCTGCCCCTACCGAATGTCATTCAACGTTGAGGAAACAACCCTCCGTAACGCCAGCCTTAACGGTCACACGCTCGTTGCTCGGCTTGCGAGGGCTGTCCAAGTTCTCTGTAGAAACGAAAAATAAAGCGAAAATTTTGGCAAGTTTGGAAATGTTTAAAGTAATTAACAGAATGTATCGGCAGCCAAAATTTTCATCACGAGAGGAAAATGCCATGTACATTCAATGAAAAAAATTTGAGGGCATGTTTCGACATGTCACATCGCGGCATTCCCTTGTAAGGCGAGAAAGTAAAAAAGCAACCCTGTTAGTTATTATTACAAGTTATGTAAGTTATACCTGAATTATTACATAAATAACTTCATTAGGACGTTACATCAGTCATCTATCTTTCAATATTTTATCTGTGACGATTCGAGGGCCAGTTTTATTTCATTTTATAATATATTAATCAACAGTAAGACACTGGACATGTTTGTGCCGATAATAAACAACTTTCGTTGATTTTATTAATTTCTCGTTTGTTTAAACGATTAATACAAGAAATAGGTGTCTGCTTATTTTTAAAGTAAATATATTTTTAAATACATTTATTTTTGATCTCAACCACTGCATTGGTTAATTCATTTGCGACCACCTAAATATCCCACACATGATTTACAAACTACAATTATACAAAATACTGTTAACAAATAGAATACTTATTACAACCCACAATCAGTAGGTCGAAAGATACTAAGCCTAATGACAAAATGTCTAGTAAAGTAAGTTTAATGACACTAAGTCCAAGCGAAGAGATCTAATATATTTTGGTCTAATATTTTGTAAGTCTAATCATACTTTTACTCCAATGTTGTGTTGTTCAATATTTATGCAACCGAGAAGAAGTGGTCCAGTTGTAAATGTTGCGATTGAAATATCTCCAGTATATTTTTCTGCTATCCCTGGCTCTTCAAACTTTAATAACAGTCAAAATTGTTATTCATCAGATTTTTTTTCTTTTGCATGCAGTTATTGTGAATGTTTCCATATTGCTGTTGTAATCTAGAACGAAGAAGTACGCTAAGGAAACTTTTTATTAACAATCATTATTGAACTGGACATTATTATGTTCTAGACCTACTTCTTTTAGATCTAATATCTACACGGACACTGTGGTGCGTTAGGCTTGTTTGCTTTAGACTTCGATTAACAGACTGCTTTCTTTTTATACCAACTGGCTTTTAAACATACTGTCTTTAGACCGTCTGATCTGGAACTTTTATTACATGTTTACAATGGCATTAAAAGGTTGTGAAGCAGTTTATTAATGATCATGTCACTCAAATTTGCAAAAACAAATACTTTTACTATTCTTAATGTGTGTTAGTCAATGGTCAATTGTCTGAAAGGATAGAAATTAACTTTCAGCAGTTCAAAAATGTTCAGTACAAGTATGTAAATGAAGTATGTAAAAGTGTCCAAGTACAAGAAATTATTGAAGCTTGTTCTACTGCTAATGTTAAAGCTAAGGTCTTTGGCTGCTTTAATGTTGTAACTAAAATGTCTGAATAATGCTTTACTTTCACTATTTTGATCTTTTAGTACATATTTGACTTCATATTTCAAACATTCTTAGTCCAGACGTTTGTGCATATTTAGGTAGTACATATGGCTGGCCTTGAACTAGAGTGGACTATGGCAC
Source organism: Acheta domesticus (assembly GCA_031308135.1). Classification (NCBI taxonomy): domain Eukaryota; kingdom Metazoa; phylum Arthropoda; class Insecta; order Orthoptera; family Gryllidae; genus Acheta; species Acheta domesticus. The sequence goes on from JAHLJT010004567.1 coordinate 86,253,108, forward strand.
TGAATAGTACAATGTGACTTGTTAGACCAAGAACTGACCTTCCTGTCAACATTAAAATGCTAATTTTATAATGCGGCACTTACTACAACCACAAGCGACACATAAACCACTTTTGAATGAATAGTTGCTCAACTGTTCAGATCAAATTTATCATACCCTGGATTTTAGCCAAAACGTTTCATACACCACTTTAGTTCTAGGCCAGCAATATTGTTCTATGTGAATTCGAGCAGTGGTGGGAACATAACGCTGCGCACTGCGTTGCAGGCGGCCGGCTGCCCCGTGCGCCTCACCGCCGCGCGCTTCCTGCCCGTCGACCGGTCGCTGGTGAGCGCGGTGGTCGGCAGCGCCGCCCCCTGGCTCGTCGTGCTGCTCAGCGTCGGCTGAAGGCTCCTCGGCGCCTTCTGCACGAGAATACGAAACTTTTTTTTGTGGGTAACATTAGAGAATCGAGTCGATAAGTAAAAAGGATCTAAATAAATGGCCGAATACCTGCGTGAGAGGTGGTCTCAAAGAGGAAAGAAGTCGTGTGTATGCACCCCACGAGTGATACATTGGAGAGACTTGTGTACTGTATTAAGTACATTGTGAAGCCTAATTTTGAAATAGAAATATTTATAATGAATGACATAAGCAATGTAGGGAAATGTATATAAATGAAACACTCACGTTTCGATGATAAAGTTTAATTAACAACTTGCTACAGGCATTTGATTTTTAAATAAAGCACACACTTTCCCTCCCCCTCACAAACCCTACACATTCATAAGTCTCTTTTTCTCTCTTCCGTCACGGTCAGTTCTCTGTTACCACTCATACACAATACAGTCTTTGTAACATTCGGCGATCTATTCGACTCGGCTCAACTGACTGACAATGTTGACAGGTGGTCATCAATATTTCCCATTAGATAGCTCTGCAAAAGACGCCAAATTAAAAAAAATGTTTAAAATGTAAGAGGAGTTATGTAAATTGAAGAAATACGAAAAGTTATTAATTGTATTCGATGATATTCATATTTTACCGTAAAAACCGTCGAAATTATGTAGAACTATTTACATAACTAGTGGTGCTTCCAACGCACATACTTTCTTGCTCTGTTTCTATAAGGTCCATAATACTATTCCACTACTTCATAAACCAGCAAAAGTGTATTCTACTGCAAACGTTTTCCGTACCGAAACCCGAAATCCGATACTCAAAATTAACGAACTGGCATTTATCCACTACGTCACACTAGCACCGCATGGGTCGAACAGAGCCATGAAAGAATCGAACCGACCTATAAAATGGTAAATGCTTCACAATACCAAGAAGAGATGTAAAAAATCGTTAAAGTTAAAAACTTGAACAAATATATACAGGCACTTCCAGTACGTTTATCTTAATTATCAATATTTCTTATTCAAATGGTTTCACATGGTTTTAAATAAAGTTTATCGAGTTCTTAATTACTTCCTACGACAACAGAGAATTCTGACAAATAGTATTCCGTGACACGAAACGCCGAAGCTTCCCTCGGAAGACCTGTACCAATCGCCGCTGATTAACCGCTGCGACCACAATGAATAGGCATGAAATACACTTATAAAAAAGTAATAGAGTACGGTGATTTCATTTCCTCGCATTAGAAAACGAAAACATCCAGAGTATGTAAAACAATGTCCTTTACGCGCTCAGGGATGGTATATGGAAACATCATCATTCATAACAGAAAAAAAGTTCAATTTAGAGATTAGAAAACTAAGATCTCCGATAACGTCTCTAACATTCTATAGCACCACTAATTTTTTTAACTTTAGCAACAGGTTATATCCACTTTTTCGTTACCAGAACCATGGTATGAGTTTTTCTGGCGAAAATTCCCCGTTTTCCGCCGCACGATTACATAACTTTCTCTTCTTACGAAGTATTCGTAAGGCGAGAAAGTAATAATAATTTCGGAACCTTTAGGGATATGTAGTTTCTCGCATGCATTCTGGTTATTTTGTGTTACAATTTAACGTTAAAATACTCATAATTTTACTTAAATTGGTTCATACAAATATATATTAGACAATACTTGATTTGACATGTCATACGCTTCAGAAATTGAATAACAGAGCTCAAAAATTGTTAAAAGATGCAGTTTGGGGAAACAAACAAGTCCTGTCTATTTACCTGCATTGATTCTATTCGTGAGTAGAAGTACTTCAAATGATTTTCAATCACGTTTCTACACTCTTCAATGTTTTTTCCTGCAATATAACATTCATCAAATTAAAATCCCCATTTAGGGATTGAACTCGGCATCTTCCGAACTGAAGAGTTCAACCCCAAGGCGCTTCAACCAGCTGTACTACGGGAATGACATGCGGACGAACTACTTATATTTTAGTCAAAACATAATTGTATCAGTTCTATCATTAGGAGCCAGTAATTGTCAACATGCGAAAAACATGTCTTTCAAACATGATCAAGAAAGGCAGCGGTGGAACGGCTTACTCCAAATAATTTATCTGACGATCGGCATTTGAAAAATAACTACTGCGAGAAAGTCTGTGCCATTCTATAGCACCACTAGTTAATTTATTTATTTACCGTCCCTTATTACACACGTGCAGAAATTTAAAGAAAAAATATGGAGCGGTTTTTGAGAATTTTTTGTTGTAAATTTGAAGCAAAGATTACGCAGAAACGACTCGTTTTTTCAGAAAATTCTACATAACCTTTTCTTAAGAGCTAGTTTTGTACAAGAGACTTTGTCTCAGAAAAAATCGCAGTCTACAATTTTGTAGTTTACAAATATTTTTTTGTAAATTTCAAAAAACCACGTTCTTCCTAGAAGTAGGAATAATACCATATTTTTTATCGTCGCTCATTACATAAGTGAAGAATATTTAAAGAAAAAATTTGGAGCGGTTTTTGAGAATGTTTTTTGTAAATTTGAAGCGCAATTTACGCAAAAACAACTCGTTTTTTTCAAAAAAATTGGTGCATGGCCTTATTTCAAGTGCTAATTTTGTACAACCGACTTTGTCTGAGGCAAAAATCTATCTTCAATTTCCAGTTTTTAAACAGTTTTTTGCAATTTTCGAAAAATTGGGGAAATCAACGAAAATGATACCTACATCATTCCTTAAAGGTTCTTCGCACTATTCAACAAAAAATTTAATCAAAAAAATTGGAGCCATTTTTTTGACTTTGAAAATCTTTGACGGGCTTCATGTAAAGTACCCTCAAAACTTAAAATATCAGTTTTAAATTCCAGGAGCCTTGACACTAGTAAAACACGGTTGCGGAATATCAATTTTGAAGAAAAGTGGCTGAACAGTTTAGGCGCTAACGATGACCACAAACGAACATACGCACAAACGGACGTATTGTCGTCAATCGATTTTGCAGTATCAAGAAGCAACAAAATATGGATTTTCACTACACCACGGGATAGACGGTTTTTTTCTAAATTTAGCAACAGATTTTATCCACTTTCTCGTTACCAGAACCATGGTATGAGTTTTTTTGGGCGAAAATTCCCCGTTTTCCGGCGCACGATTACATAACTTTCTCTTCTTACGAAGTATTCGTAAGGCGAGAAAGTAAATAATGTATATATTGGAATGGGCCATTACATGAAAGGATAATATGACAATATTAGGGTCAATAGGAAAAGAGATACATTTTGAAAATCGAATGTGAGATGCGCAGGTAAGACAAGGACACGTAGTTGTGAGTAGTTCGCGCAGTGTATTGTTGCAAATAGTAGACAGGGGCGCAGAATGAACCAGTGGCGCTACAACAGCAGATACTCTCCCGTATTATTGGAAACAGCTACATATGTTTGAAATATTGCACTTTCTGCCCTACTAGCATCTTAGCTATTATTTCAAAACGTCTAATTCAACCAAGAAGCCAACAACTCACTGCTTCCATCACAGTGTTGTCAAAACTATGTGAATTCTACAACTGCAATAAAATATAAAACAAAAGTTTTGTAAACTTCTATGTGAAAAAAGCCTCATACCATACAGTTATATCAAGTCACAATAATGACACATAATACACAGAAACTCGGGAGAAAAGAACGGACTTCAATTGTTGCATAATCTGCAATGTCGACACTCCCTTAATAAGTTAGCAATTTTCATTTCAAATATTTGAAAATAAATAATATCTTTAAAGATTAATGTGTTAATGTATAACGGGCCTCCGAGGCTCACTAAGAGCACTGAAATGTTAAAACAAACTTATACAATATGAGTATATATTCGATTGCCTTTCATTCCGGTTTATTATTATTTACCTAAACAAAGGTTTATGCTCCTACTACACTGGCACGTCAAATTTGACCGTGATTTACTTTGATATTATTTATGATAATATTATATTTTACTTTCCTTTGCCGTATATTTTATCAGACGAAATCACCCGATCACGATAAATTTAAATTTTGAATGTTTGATAGTCCACCTCTATAGGATTTCGAATTGCAAAGTTACGTACTTTTTTATTTTGGTTTAAGCCCTGTGACTTGGAATGGTTATTACTAGTCTCAGTAACAATAACACTTACTTCTGGAATGACTTATGTTAATATGTTCTCTAAAACATAACATATATACAATAACACATCATTTTATTTCTTACTAACACAACTAGTGGTGCTACAACAGCACTTACTTTCCCGTATTAGAGGAAACAGCTAAGTAGTATTGTAATATTGCACTTTATGCGCTACTAACATCTTTGCTTGGAACTCACTATTTCCATTGCAGTGTTGTCAGAACTATGTGAATTCTACAACTTCACAAAAATAGAATGCAAAAGTTTTGTAACCCTGTATTGAAAAAAGAAGCCTGATACCCTGGAAATATAGAAATGCCTTCCATTGGGCCATGATTAGGGAAGAGTATTTTAAAACCATGCAACAAATTCTCTACTCACTACAAATGGTACAGCATTTGGTGCAAAACTAAATATTTGCCTGCAAATATCAACATAAATTAGACAATTATAACTCCTTTTCATACAGCTCCATTAGGTCACAACAATGACACTAATTCACAGATATTCGCGAGCGCAAAGTGAATTCCATTGTTGCAGACCCTGCATTGTCGCTATTCTGAGAGCTATTAATTCTTTTTACTTATTTCAAATATTTCAAAATAAACAATTTCTAAAATATTAATGTGTAAGTCTATAACAAAGTCCGAATGTAAGAAACGAAGAAAGAAATAATATACAAAATTGCACATTCTAATTTACGACGCATCCAGCTGTCCGAAGCGCAGTAAATTTACAGCGGCCTATTACGTTTGTCACAAAATTAAAGAAAAACTACTCGTATTTTGAAAAAATTAAGCATGACCGTATTTATTTGTCAAAAAACAGAAACAGAATGGCACAGACTTTCCCGTATTAGTTTTCTATTTTCCTGGGTCTTCGCTAGCTATTCGGAATTGCCACATGTTCTCTCTTGCCAGCTACCATCTATCATCGCCAAAAGTACATTTTTTTGTCATTTTCTTAATTTTTCGTTTTCCTATTGGTAGAACAGAAACATTAATTTTAGAATATTAAAGAACACAAAAACCTAGCCGTAAATGGCAATTTTCTTTTAAAAATTATTTGCCGTTTAAGAGAAAATGGCGTTTTAGCACTACTAAAAATGCGAAATTTGAAGCTCATTTTCACAGAAAATTTTTGAGTTTTCAAAATACTTTATTTGAAGTTATTTGAAGCACTTACACTCACAAATATAATCAGCTTTACAAATTGCGGATAATGTGCATATTAAAGATGGAGAGATCTTTCAAAAAATTTACATTTATATAATTTTTGAAAAAAACAAAAAATACTCAAAATAAACTTCACGCTATACTAATGAGTGTAATTAGCACTATCCGTTACAAAAGTTTCAAGAAAAAAATTGCAGCCATATACGAGAAAATGACGCTTGAGCATTTCTGAAAATGCCGAAATTTGAGCTACTTTTCACAGAAAACGGTAGTGTTTTCGAGAAACTTTACTTGACATTATTTAAAGCATATATACTCGTAAATATAATAATGTAAAAAATCGCCGATAATGTAAATATTAACGACGTGAGAGACAAGTAAAAAATTTACATTTTGGTAATTTTTGAAAAAACCAACCGATAGACCAAAATGGCTTTTATGTCATTGATAGAGTACATTTACCACTATCCCTACCAAATGTTTAAAGAAAAAATTTGGAGCCGTTTTTGAGAAAATTTTGTTTTTGTAATTTTTTAAAATTGCACATATTGCACGCAATATTGCACGAAAACTACCAAAATTGTGAAAAACATTTACATGACCTTTATTAAAGAACTCAATATGCAGAACAAATTTTATTTGAAGAAAAAATCTCTATCTTCAATTTTGTAGTTTGAGAAAGACGCCGAAAAAATTCAAACTTTCACAATTTTCGAAACTTCAGAGCTGTACGTGAAAATCGGACCTATGCCATGTTAAAAAGTGTATTTTCCTCTATTCATACAAGAAATTTAAAGAAAAAATTTGGAGCCGTTTTTGAGAAAATGTTGAAAATCCCCGGGGGGCTTTATATAAAGTACCCCCAAATTTTAAAGAATCTTTTTCAAAATCACAAAGCTTCGACTAGAATCAGATCGACTGGGGAATATCAATTTTGAAGAAAAAAGACCGAACGGTTTAGGCGCTAGCGTTGACCACAGACGGACAGACGGACTGACGGACAGACGGACAGACGGACAGACGGACAGACGGACAGACGGACAGACGGACAGACGGACAGACGGACAGACGGACAGACGGACAGACGGACAGACGGACAGACGGACAGACGGACAGACGGACAGACGGACAGACGGACAGACGGACAGACGGACAGACGGACAGACGGACAGACGGACAGACGGACAGACGGACAGACGGACAGACGGACAGACGGACAGACGGACAGACGGACAGACGGACAGACGGACAGACGGACAGACGGACAGACGGACAGACGGACAGACGGACAGACGGACAGACGGACAGACGGACAGACGGACAGACGGACAGACGGACAGACGGACAGACGGACAGACGGACAGACGGACAGACGGACAGACGGACAGACGGACAGACGGACAGACGGACAGACGGACAGACGGACAGACGGACAGACGGACAGACGGACAGACGGACAGACGGACAGACGGACAGACGGACAGACGGACAGACGGACAGACGGACAGACGGACAGACGGACAGACGGACAGACGGACAGACGGACAGACGGACAGACGGACAGACGGACAGACGGACAGACGGACAGACGGACAGACGGACAGACGGACAGACGGACAGACGGACAGACGGACAGACGGACAGACGGACAGACGGACAGACGGACCGGACAGACGGACAGACGGACAGACGGACAGACGGACAGACGGACAGACGGACAGACGGACAGACGGACAGACGGACAGACGGACAGACGGACAGACGGACAGACGGACAGACGGACAGACGGACAGACGGACAGACGGACAGACGGACAGACGGACAGACGGACAGACGGACAGACGGACAGACGGACAGACGGACAGACGGACAGACGGACAGACGGACAGACGGACAGACGGACAGACGGACAGACGGACAGACGGACAGACGGACAGACGGACAGACGGACAGACGGACAGACGGACAGACGGACAGACGGACAGACGGACAGACGGACAGACGGACAGACGGACAGACGGACAGACGGACAGACGGACAGACGGACAGACGGACAGACGGACAGACGGACAGACGGACAGACGGACAGACGGACAGACGGACAGACGGACAGACGGACAGACGGACAGACGGACAGACGGACAGACGGACAGACGGACAGACGGACAGACGGACAGACGGACAGACGGACAGACGGACAGACGGACAGACGGACGGACGGACGGACAGACGGACAGACGGACGGACGGACGGACAGACGGACAGACGGACAGACGGACGGAATGCCGTCAATCGATTTTTAAGTATAAAGAAGCAAGAAATCATGGATTTAGACCACACCACGTGTTAGGGGATTTTTTTTTCTTAATTTAGCAAGTGGTTTTATCCACTTATTTGTTTTCACGGCCCGGCAATTAATTTTTTTCCGACGGAAATTGGCCATTTTTTCGTGCAGCATTACATAACTTTCCCTGTACTACGTATATCACTCCGTGTATACGTACGTATACGGGAAAGTAAAAAGAACGAATCCAAATATTCAACATGATTGCAAGAATTTAAAAAAAAATATTGCCATGAGATATGGTGTTTCCTCTCTGCTGACAAATTGTGCATTTGAATGACATAAGTTCTTTTGACTGCGAAACTTTATTACAATAATTGCTGCCGGAACCTTTCTGAGATAAAGACAATTTCTTATTGATTTTATGTCACTTAGAAGACTCATTGTAGACAATGGTCAGAAGAGCCAAACATTAATTCAAATACGTTTTCAAATCATTAAGAAATGTGTACAATAACATGAAACATCACTTCAAATTTCCATCATCACAAGAGCGTCAGTGATATGCAATCCGTCGATATAAACAAACGCAAAAGTTTGGAGAGTACAGAAATGGACACTCAAAGAAATTTTGATGTTTTCCTTTCTTCTGCCAAGCCACTACTACGACTTTCTCAAATTATGGGCAGTACTCCTATTTTTGCGGAAAGTTTGTTTCCAAAATCGTATACCTGGAAACTTAATATCTATCGCTTTTTTAACATTTGCGGTGTACCTACAATTATGTGCATTATTCTAGTGTTCGCACTCACAACTTCTGACGACACATTTGTTCCCGTTGAAACAACAGCAGTAGTAAAATTATCTGCGTGGTGTCTGCGAGTTGCAAATTATATTCAAAATTTACTTTTTTGGCTTGTATCGATGTCTTCTGGTCCAAAACTATTAAACATTTTTAGATTAATATCTTCTGCTGACTTATATTTGTTAACAGATGTTGACTCCTCCTATAAGAAAATCAACACTATTGTTTGGGCTGAGATTGTGTTATTTATCTTATTTTACACTGTTTACATTAGTGAAACTCTAAGTTTTATGTTAACATTTAGTGCTTTAATTACTGTGATTGCAATACTCTATTCAACCGTTTTTATACAACTTCTTATCGTGATCTACACTAACTGGGAAGTTTTACTCATGCATCGTTTTGGTACTCTCAAGAAAAGAACTTGCGAAGTGCTTCAGAAAATATTGATGTTGCATCATCGTCTGAAAATGCACGAGTTTTTAGCAGAAAAAGATCTACAGGATTCACCTGATATCAATAGTGTCCGTAAAGAACTATACAATATAAGAAAAACGGATTTTTATTTGCGTCAAGCAGCGTCGGAAATAGACAGAATGTACCGATATCAAATATTGACAGAGGCGTTTTGCCTATTTCTACGTATGTTAATAATATCATTCTTTCTTCGTCTATCACCTGTTCGGTTGCAAATCCATCGCAACCATGACTGACGGCCAATCGTACGGTATATTCCTGGCGATTTCAGGGTACTTGATAGAGCTGCTGGTTGTGACGTGGGCGTGCCACAAAGTGAGCGCGTTGGCTGCCGAAGTGGCGGGTGTGGCGGCGCAACTGCTCTTGCTTTTGCCGAAGGGGAGCGCCGCGCGAGAAGCGGAGTTGCTGCGCATGCAGGCGGCCGGCAACCCGGTCAGCTTCTCTGCCGGAGGCGTCATGCCTCTAGACCTGTCCCTGGTGGCGGCGGTGGTGGCTGGCACTGTGAGCTGGCTCGTCGTGCTACTCACTGTCAAGTAAAAGAAGTTGCGTTAGATTGAATGGAATAAGGTTATTTGGTGAAAAAAGCCAAAAGTACACAACAGCAAGGTTCAATGACAAGCACTACAAAAAGTATAAGGTGATGCATTAACTGTAATGAACTACAAATTAAGGTACCGGACGACTCTAGCCTGAGTGTAGAGTTTTCAAGAGATATCTGCGAACTTGAAAACCATTAAGGAAAACGCTTTCATTTTTACAGTCGTCGAGTGCAGAAATATATTGTGTGAACTCTATACAAAGGCATACTCTCACACCTCTGATGAGTTCAAACATTTTTAATCATTGGTTTTCAACAAAGTGCTAAACATTAAACAATGCAACTATTTTACATTATAATAGAACTAGCTTTATTGTTAATTAAATTAAATTAATTGAAAACGAAGCACATGAGACGAAATTCTGATTTCCTATCATTTCACTACACGTAGATTTAGAAGTTATATCGAATTATAAGGATAATTTTAACTACATATTTATTATAATTTGGAAGTACGTGATGTCGTTCATATTCCTTTTAGCTCAAATATAAGACAACAAACATCTAAAAATATACTTGAATTAATTGACATTCTCAGCGACGAAGTATGCTATGTTGCCATCTTATGACAGCAAAACCATTGATTAAAAACAGATAATCGATTACTGTTGAATCGCTGTAGTAAATAAAATTCTGCATTAATTTTACGTTTTTAATATTAGATGTACAACGGCAAATTTGCTCTCTTCTGTCTGCAACATACATTTGAAAATGACATTGGAAATGGCTTACAGTGGAGGCAAAAAATAGCACTAGTCTGCGAATTTAAACATTTTGTTTGTTGTCTACAGTAAAATATGTCATTTTTACTTTCTCGCCTTACGAATACTTCGTAAGAAGAGAAAGTTATGTAATCGTGCGGCGGAAAACGGGGAATTTTCGCCAGAAAATCTCTTATAGCAGGGGTCTGGTGACAAAAAAGTGGATAAAACCTGTTTCTAAATTTAGAAAAAAAAATCCTCTATCTCGTGGTGTAGTCAAAATCCATGATTTGTTGCTTCTTCATACTTCAAAATCGATTTACGGCATTCCGTCCGTCTGTCCGTCTGTGGTCAACGCTAGCACCTAAACCGTTCGGTCGATTTTCTTCAAAATTGATATTCCCCGATTGTTTTTTCTCATCTCAAGGCCTCTTGAATTTGAAACCGATATCTAAGTATTTGAGGATACTTTACATGAAGCCCATTTGGAGATTTTGTAATTAAAAAAAAGGCTCCAATTTTTTTGATTATATTTTGTTGTTGAATAGTGCGAAGAACGTTGAAGGAAATGACGTAGGCATCATTTTCGTTTATAGGCCCTATTTTCGAAAATTGCAAAAAACTGTTTAAAAACTGGAAAATTGAAGATAGAGATTTTTCGCTTCTTTCGAGACAAAGTCGGTTGTACGAAATTAGCACTTCAAATAAGGTCATGTACCATTTTTGGGAAAAACGAATAGTTTTTGCGTAAATTGCGATTCAAATTGACAAAAAAAACTTTTCTCAAAAACCGCTCCAAATTTTTTCTTTAAATTTTCTGCACGTGTGTAAGAAGGGAAGGTAAATGTATAAATAAACTAGTGGTGCTATAGAATGGCACATACTTTTTCGCAGTAGTTATTTTCCAAATGTCGATCATCCGATAAATTATATGGAGTAAACCGTTCACCGCTGCCTTTTTTGGTCATGTTTTTTGAAAGACATGTTTTTCGCATGTTGAACCGGCTTCCTAATAAGAGAACTGATACAAGATCGTTTTGACTGAAATATTAGCAGTTTTCCGCAAGTCGGTCTCGTAGCGCGGTTGGTTAATGCACCTTCGGGTTGAGATCTTCAGTAAGGAAGGTACCGAGTTCGATCCCCCGTGGGGAATTTTAATTTAATGAATGTGATGTTGCAGGGAAAAAAAAACACTGAAGAGTGTAGATACTTTATTGAAAATCATTTGAAGTACTTCTACTCACGAATATATTCAATACAGATAAATAGACAGGACTTGTCTGTGTTTTCCCTAGCTGCGTCTTTTAAACAATTTTTCAATTCTGTTATTTGATTTCTGAAGCGTATGACATGTCAAATCAACCGTTGTCTAGTATATATCTGTATGAACCAATTTAAATAAAATTATGAGCATTTTAACGTTAAATTGTAATACAATATAACCAGAAGGCATGCGATACACTTACAATCCCTAACGGTTCCGAATTGATTATTAATTTCTAGCCTTACGAATACTTCGTAATGCGGTTTATCGCTGCCTTGCTTGGTCATGTTTGAAAGACACGTTTTTTGCATGTTGAAAATTACCGGCTCCTAATGATAAAAGCGATAGAATTACGTTTTGACTGAAATATAAGTAATTGCGATAAATGTCCTGGAAATGTCTGTATATATTTGTTCAAATAATTAACTTTTAACAATTTTTTACTTCTCTTGTATTTGTAAAGCGTTTTGCCATCGTATCAATTTTTTCTTAATGATGCATTTACCATTTTATAGGTCGGTTCTATTCTTTCATGGTTCTGTTCGACAGTGACGGTGTTGGTGTTGCGTAGTGGTATAAGTGCCGGTTCGTTGAATTTGAGTTTCGGTTGTCGGCCCTTGGTACCGAAAAGATTTGCTGGTATAATACACTTTTTCTGGTTTATGAAGTAGTGGAATAGCAAAAAGGACCGTATAGAAGCAGAGCGAGAAAGTATGTGCGTTGGAAGCACCACTAGTTTATAATGTGGATGTGCTGAATCCGAATTTTCAATCAGTTTGCTTCTATCACGTAAGGCTTTCTTGCGAAATCAATTTTCATGTATTTTATAATTACGGGAGTTTCGTCGCAAACGTTTTAATAATACTTTTTTAATTTAAAGGAAAAATAATATTTAATATACAAAATTTGTTGAAATTAATTGTATGGTTGTTAAAACACACCACTACGGTGTTTTTGCTTTATTTTCTCTTATTTACATCACTATTGGAAAGTTTCACACAAATTTTACCCCCTTAGTGTTTTACTTGAGAAAGTCCTCCTGTTTCTTTCTTTAGTTCGCTTTTTAACAACTCGGTCATAAAGCGACCACTGTGATTGTTTTAACTGTAGGTGAAACTGTAGGAAGAACACGTAAGGACAAAACGAGCACACACAAACATCCATGTTAGAGACGGAGTTGGAACCCGCGGGCTTTCGAGGCAGCTACGGCCCAAGCCATAGGTATTGCACGTTTTGCCGTTGACCCAATGACCAAGATCTTCAATGCGTACTGTACATATTTTGTGAGATGCTCAAGGTCTACTTGGGCTTCTAAATTTCATTCCAAACTAGGCAAGATATAATTGCTTTTACAAAATCTGTAATATTACGCCTCTGCTTAGTCAATGTGTATTTCTCACATACATAACAAAAGTTGTCGGGATCATTTATGCACGAGCAGTGCAACATGGTAAATACACTTTCGTACTGAACTATAAACAACATTCTACTACACAATACAGCTTGAAACTGATTTGTTTTCTTGATGCCACACACACTAGTGCAATGTGATAGAAACTAAGACGGGATGTGTAAGTTTTCATAAAGACAAGACAAGAATGTGTAAGTCATCAAGTAGTGGATATCTACATAGAATAATGGCGAGGGTGGACGATAACTCGGTCTAGCTTTCTGAAGCGCTCGCACCCAGTATCAGATAAGAAACATCTAGTGCCCTCAGCATTTAGTACAAACACATTAAAAGCATTCTAAATACATTTAGTTTTCAAATCTTGACATTATAATACTACAAGTGGTAAAGTATGACATTTAATGTATTTACTGTTTGGGCATACGAAAACTACACTATAAAGAAAATAAAATAAAATTTAAAAAAATAAATGGGACGTGATAGGAACTTTCTGACTTTAAATTTGATTTCAGCATGCTAAAATTATCCCAAAAATATTCAAACTTCGGAGGCAGCAATGTCATCGCAGACTAATGTAATGTTTGAAGAAATATATCACCTTTAAATTTTTTGTGTCGATGGAAATAGTGTTAAAAGAGTACTAAATTTCCTCAGTTGTATTAAATAATAATTTGCCGAAAGGAGAATAAGATCTTTGCGAATGACGTAGGACAGCAACACGACGCTTAACAAACAAATTACCATAATCACTTTACTCTTTCAACTAAGTAAATGCTCACCCCTCACACTCCTTTACAATATATTATCTTGCAGTTTCTTGTGTGACGTGTAGGTCGGTTGCAGGTATATTTTGTGGATAAGTGGCTCTTTTTGAGATTTTGAGTAAAAAACACCAAGTTGTAACCACAAACATCAATATAATTGAAATTTCATAGAAAACCAAACCATTAATTGCAGAATGACAATAACATAAAGAAATAAACAAATAAACAAAGAAAAGAATAAAATTTAACAATATTGAAAAAAACAGAGGGAAAATCAACTGCAAAATTATCTTAAATATTTTTTTAAGTTGACACGACTTAGAATCACAGTAATATCTTCTGTGGCTAAATAAAATTGAAATTCAACGAATTGAACAAATGAGATCACTGATGAGATGAAGGGTGCTGATAATGTAATGCCATAGGGAAGAGCACATGCCTGTAACATGACAGTGTCATTGTGTTTTCTGTTTATGAAATTGCCATTAATTCATCCCTCAACATACACTACATAAACACTCATATATAATTTCGTGCACGAAATTCTCTGGAATTACAAAAAGTATATCTTTTGCACAACTTCACTCAAATCCAAAACACAAAATTAAATTGAAATTCAAACAAATTGAATAAAATAGAGTTTTGAAAAGCACAGAAGTATTCAAGATACGTTGCATGAAACTACTATAGAAAATTAAACTTTATTACAATATACACCTTTGGTTGATATTGAAATTATGCCTTATTTCTTCTCAACAGGCATTCAAACGTCAGTATATTTGAAATGTTTAAGTCCTCTTGAATTCTTCAACAGCTCAAAGCAAAAATAATTTTATAACTTTCTTAATCATCCTTAAATAGCTCTAGTAGATTTATGACACCATCCATAATACTCCTTTTCAGACAGAAACTGCACTTACATCTTATTAACATGACAAAATTCTTTCAAAAATCAGTAATGTCCTCCCATAAGAAAAATACTTAACTTCAAATATCTTCTGCGAATGTTACAAAGTTATCATGAGAATACCAATGGAAAGAGACACGTCATTAATCAAGTGTTATAATGGCAAAACAATCTCCGAGAGTGAACTACGGGAACTATACCTCAACCTCAGTCCTTTGGAAAATTTAGCCTCTTTCAAAACAAAGCGTGCAGGAAGTACAAGGCGTGACGACGGTCGCCTTAACGTGGTAACATTTTCCGCTGACTGGGCTCGCGGCCACACCTCTCGCTCTCAACCTCACACCTCGGCTTCTCAAAATGTTCCTTCACTCGGCCTGCCACCACCACACTTACAACGAACCTCCACTGAAGCTTATGCCCTGACCGGCAGCGGGTGCGGCAGATTTCTACCAGGTGGCGTCCGCGTTCGGGCGGCCGTCACGCGGGCATTTTGATTACCTCGCGTGAACATCATAATGTGACGGGTCAAATTGTAATTGACACATTGTAACCTATATATGTACGGTTCCACTTGATGTGAGTGTATCAGTTAAAAAAAATAAAAACACATGAAAAATAAATACATATAGTTTCCTTCCTTGAACTTGGAATCTTACTCGGAGTCAAAAAATGAAACTTTTCAATTCTTAAACTAACTTTGCAAAATGTTGATTTCTTGTGTCTGGATGTAATTTTAGGACAAATTTAAACTCAACTATGAAGAAAAATCTGAAAAAGAAACAGTTCATACATTTCGTTTCTGAATTTGGAACCATAGCTCACTGACTTTACCGTCCGTTACTCAATGTATTTAATTTCCGTGGCGTTGTTAACAAAATTACAGCAAGCTCTCACGTTTCACAGATCTCTGCGTATGCGTGGGGAGCACTCGCGTAACGCACTCCGACTCTCGTAACTAATCTTTTCATCACCAATGCTCCAATTATAAACACACTTTCACTTCTTTTCCTCTCGCACTACATTTAACAATGCACATTTTTTAAACAATTGTTAACTTAATAATACATTATAAGTTTCACATTGCATTTGGGCTTCAACTTCTCCCTTTTACCAATACATCGTATCGTTGTGTAACATTTTATACAACTGCTTTCCCACTTGTCCTCTATTCACAAAAGGAAGATCACTCTTTCACCACGCTTAGCATGTCAATAAACGTAAGAAAAGATTCTAGTTACTTTATTGTCACGTTAGTTACAATAGTGCCCACTTAAATGAATTGAACACAAAATTAAGCTCATTATGCTACGCGTTCAGAATTCTTTCAAATTCCGTCAGCCTTCATACAGCTCGTTGTGTATATTTTGCCAATGTTCACTCCCGCCTGAGATATGGCATAATATTTTGGGGAAACACATCTTATAGTTCACAGACTTTCAGATTACAAAAAAGAATTGTACGAATAATAAGCAAATCCAACCCACGTGATTCTTGTAAGTCACTCTTTATTAATCTGGGAATTTTACCATTACCTTGTCTCCTGATTTACGAATCAGTAGTTTTTGTCAAAAATGACTTACTTAAGAACGGGAATATATTTTCAGCAAACGCCGATGTCTTTAAGTATAACACACGACGTAGTAATCATATTCACCAGGTGGCAGTATCAACAGCTCACTACAAAAAATTCACATACAATTCATGTACATTACTCTACAACACTTTGCCAGAAGACATTAAACGATTAAATTCAATAGAAAAGTTTAAGTCCCAAGTAAAATCTTTTCTGCTGCATAACTGTTTCTATACTATTCGAGACTATACCGAGCATCAAAAAGGAAAGTAGAATTAATTTTAACAATGATAGTTAATGTAATTATTTATCATTTGGATTGTATAATTCTAAAGAACCTGTAACAAGTATTGTACCACAGTTTCTGGGTTGATGGCCCCCATCTCGATCAGGTTTTTCGTCCAGTTTCCCTGATCCTTGAGCAAATGCTGAGATGGTCCCTTGTTTTGCTTCTGGACATAAATGTAACTTCATTATTTGTGCACGTCTTCTGAATTTCAGTGGGAAATATAGTTATTCAAATTATCATTTTCATATTAATTCGCGGCAAAAGTATTATTCTTTCATGAAGAACATGAGGGTTCAGGGTAGGAATTTATAGCTAATTTACCTTTGAAAATATATTTTATTATATAAGAGCGAATATTTTTGTCAACAAAACTCGAAAAAAAATCTCTCTTTTCTGTATTCAAAATTCGACTAGAATATGGTTTAGGATAGAGACCACAAAATTATGAAAACGTGCACAAAATTCACTTCTCCCCATAGCTCGTCATACGCAGTTTTTAACTGTTTTTGACGTAAATAAATAAAAAATAAACAAATAAATAGTTTTCAAATTAGCGTTGGTATCTGACCTGTCTCCGTGACTGACCTGTGATTTGGACGCAGAGCGATGTATTACCTTGTTATGAAGCGTAATTCAATTGGTTAGCCTAACAATCTGAATCAAGGAGTAAAATTTGCCAAATTTAAAATACTAGATACTACAAGAAGCAGCAGCAGTATTAGTGAAACTTGGTACATTTGTGCACGGTGAATAAATTATGCCATAATTTGGAATAATGCATTGATTCATCAATCAGTGGAAAGTAAACTCATTAACTCACATTAATCTAAACTCTGATAAATCTAAAACTCTGTTAAATGCTGTTTCAACAATTCTGAAATTATGAGCATTTATTATAAATGAATAGCACAAGCTAATTTCCACAGGTTGTCTCACTTGATATAGGTTGTTGTTATATCCAGGAAAACACAGAAGTTTCGTAAACAACGTTTTTATTCCACAAATGCAGCAAATCAATTACAACAAACCGGTAACCAAAGAATAATACCAAATAACAAAGCCGGGTTACCGTTTTACCATTAGATGTCCAAAGTACAATGCAGTTTCACCAGTTGCCAAGAAGAACGCCCAATAATACAATTGCCTGGTCTAAATATATATCACTCTGGCCGCACTACGTCACTTTACACTCGGAACTCTGCTATAACACTGTCTGCCCGCTCGGCGGCGGGGCCCGCTTTTATCCTCGCCGGCGGTATAGCCTCGCCACCACTCCGGGCTTCGCTAGCTGGCCGCCTCTTCCTCATTCTCCCGGTCTCGCCACGGTCCGTTGCTCGCTGTGCTGACGCCGAGTGCTGGCGGTGCGGCGCGTGATTCAACTCGCCGCGCACCACCATAACAGTTGTTCTGTGTATATTTGTGTGTTCTGTTGTCTTAATTCTTTTGTAACTTATGTTATTGTATTATTTTGTTGTATTACTATATTATTTACATTTGTGGTGTTGTTTTTATTGTATTTTGTGCTGACTACCTGTTCTCTTAGAAGTTATTTACAATGAAATTGTTTGTGATAGACCTGTAAATATTGTGATATACCAGAACGGGACATGGTTTATTCATAATATTAGTTGTATACGGGGCGACTAAATGGACTTGTAAAATGGCGATATCCGGCCCTAGTAACGCCAGCGCAGAGGGTTGCTATGGTGCAGGGCAGGTAAATAAACTAGCTGCAAGCCTCGTAGGTGCCGGAACGCTGGCTAGATCGATATAATAAAGAATATGTGATTGGTCGAAAAACGTATGACGGACGAAGGCGCGGCTACATGGGGTTGTAAGAAATGAGCGGGTTGGCGGGGGGCAATTAGACTTTCTGGTGTTTACCGCCGTGTTTTGGAAAAATAGAACGTGAGACGCTACCGACCCATCAAGGGTTGCAAAATACAGAAAAACATTCATTCGGACTTGGAGCTTCGTTGAGTGCAGATCGTTACAGTCTGACTCAGAGTGGTGGAGTGTAGGTCGTGAACTCGGCTCTTGAGTTTCGTGGAGTGCAAATAGTGTGCGGACCTTGTAGTTGAAAGTGAGACTTATACATTTTCGTGCGAAAAGTAACAGTCGTCATCGGACTTAGAAATTATTTGCCGGAGTACATCCGCGGACTTGGGCAGTTTTGGGTGTTCACCGGACGATAGTTCGAACATTAGTATTTTATTAAACTCGTGTGAAAGATTATAAACCTAAAGCGTCGGAAAGAACTTAGCTAGATTTTATGCAGTGTGGACTGGATACTTCAGCAACCGCGCAAGATCAGAAGACAGAAGAGCGACTCGGATTCATCGGCCAAGTGAGAAGCGTCTTCGGAACGAGCGGGTCGGCAAGACGGTAACATATACTGCAGTATATTAAAATAATATCTTTAAAAGGGGGTCATGGCCATTAAGTAATCTGTTAAAATTAACATTGAATAAATTGTTAAATTTTGTTCTTTGGAAAAAGAAAAGAGTCTGTTCATTTGTCAATCATAAGCTTCTAATTAGTTGGAAGCAGAGAATTCCATATTTCAGATTCCCACGCCAGGCTGTACAGTCGGCAGATCAGGTAATCGGCTATCTTAGCGATAGCGAATACATGTAATCCGAATCCATCGGCCCAAGCTAGCTGGATGCCCATATAATTTTGACAGAATTAAATAGGGAAAAGTTAGTATTAGTTTATGTCACCTGTTCCTGGCGCCCACATCTTTCTATAAATTCGGAACAGGTCAAACTCACGACAACGTATTACGAAGTGAAGGATGAAGGTATATTTCAATATACACAGCAATTTGTAATAGGATAATCCTGTAAACAAATTACTAATAAAATTGGAATTGAAATTGAATTAATCAATGTAATTTTGTATGCGTGTGTTTTAGTAAATTATTGCCTTATCTTGTATTATTTCGAAAAATTCTAAATAAAGAAATGCAATTATGAATCTGTCCCTTGGTCCAATTTAATTCTATTTCCAATTTAATTAATCCAAGTTATTATAATTTTCAAAGTATCCAATTTGCTTCAAATTTCCCATGAGACATCCTGAAAACTGGAATAATTTTTCATCTTTCACTAGATCAAGATGTAATATGTGAAATTCCCCGTTTTTACTTGGAAATTTAAGTAATGCCGCGCGAAGAAACGGCGGATTTGCGGCAGAAAAATTCTTATTACAGGACCCTGGTAACGAAAAACTAGATAAATCCAGTTGCTAAATTAAGAAAAAAATCTCCTAACACATGGTGCAGCCAGAATCCCTGTTTTGTTTGTCCTTGATACCGAAAAACCTACTGAAAGCTAAACGTCTGTCTGTCCGTCTGTCTGTCCGTCCGTCTGTCCGTCTCTCAGTCTGTCTGTAAACAACGCTAGCGACTAAAACGATCAACTGATTTTCTCCAAAATTGATACTCCCCGATCGATCTGGCTGATCTCGCGGCCCCTTCAATTTGAAACCGGTATTTTAATTTTGGGAGATACTATAAATGAAGCCCATGGGATATTTCAATTTTTTTTAAACGGCTGAAAATTATTTCTCTAAATTTCTTATAAGAATAGAGTAAAATATACTTATTAAGGTGGCATGGGTCCCATTTTCACGGTTGACTTTGAATTTTTGAAAATTGTGAAAGTTAGAATTTTATTCAGCGTCTTCTTCCAACTACAAAATTGCAGATAGAGATTTATTCCTTCATATAAAATTAGTTCTCCATAGTGAGTACTTTCAAAAAGAACTGGTACATTGTTTTATATTATTAATATTTTTTGCGCAATACTGCGCGAAATATTTAGAGGGAAATATTCAGTGGGCCAAACAAAAGGAAATCAGATGGTGCTAAATTGAAGCTGTAAGAAGGGCGAGGTTTTGCTGAGCAGTTTGAGGACGGGACTTCACGCTGTTCTTACCATAAACTTTAGTAATTACAAACTGTTTAATATCTAGTTTTTCACCTTCAGGATGTAACAAACGAATCAAAGAACGTTGTTGAACAAATCTGAAATTTTCAAGTGTATTCGCCATCGTTCAACTCAGTTTTTATCTTAGGAACAGAAAAATGCTAATCCACCAGATTTCAGGACTAATCCTAGTGTCAATTTTAAGTCTTAAAATTGCCAAACTTGTCCTACCAACTGTTTTTTCTCCTGAATAATTTGCCTCTTTAAATGACCTAGTATACTCGTACAATTGTTGGTAATATTTAAGTACTCACTTTCATATGTGATGATATGTGTTGTTTTACTTAATACAATTATGCATTTTCACGTACAAAGAACAATTTTAATACAAATGTGCAGTAAAAATGGACAGATTCCATGTTTTAATGTTTTGTTTGCCTTAAAACTCCAGATCTATTCAGCATTCATGCATTTCATACAGAATTAGCAAACGATTGGCCACATTAATATGGAAAAGTGGAAACATCTTCTTCAATACTCATAAATAGAATTAATGTCAGAAAGAAAATAAGCTCTCCCCCTCACTGAGAAATATTACCTACAATCAATATTACAATTTACTCTTCACGTCTGTCAAATCAATTCCGTGAAAAATAAGAAAGGAACTTTACACGCTAGTTAAAAATACAACACTGGAATCGAGATTCAATATGCGAGTTAGGAATATGACGCCGCAGAAATTCACAAAATAATATATTGACAAAATACCAAAAGTTGTAACGAATTATATAAAGTTTTAATCTTGGCGAAGTACCCTTGAGTCATATTAGTCCCTCTTTAAACCTGAGTAATACGAACTACTTTAATATCTTAATGTAACGTTAATTTGACATCGATAAAGTAGTTAGTAAATTATATTGCCGTTAATGGTTTC
Organism: Acheta domesticus; assembly: GCA_031308135.1. NCBI lineage: Eukaryota > Metazoa > Arthropoda > Insecta > Orthoptera > Gryllidae > Acheta > Acheta domesticus. Next base: position 86,274,763 of record JAHLJT010004567.1, read on the forward strand.
CAGAGAAACATATTTTAAGTAAGGGAGAAAATTTGTAATATCGTTTCTTCCGTTTTATACTCGTATTATCTCATTATCACTAGCGCAGGTGGCACTACGTATTGGAAAATGAAGAGCACAGAGCACTATGAATTATTTACTGCAGCAATACAACCTATATATTGCCTATCAAAATACATCGGTCTCGCACCTTATTCCTTAGGACAACAAGATCAAGCATGTTACGTTGCATCTTGGATACAATGGATACTCGTGAATTGTTCTTTGGTAGTATTCACATTAGTGTCTGGAATAATAGCAATGCCTCAGCACATCGAATACCATAAACAACATCCAATGTTGATCTTAATATATGGAGTTGGCTTAGATGTTTGGTCATGGTGCCATGTCATTATTCTGCTATATTTAATACACATGAAGAGAGAAACATTACGAAGGATTATTCACACCATTCCAAAGATCGATAAACATTTACTGTCCAATATCTCAAAATCATATTTTTCTTTGAAGTTTATTGCAATAGCAGAAGTTTTAATTTTCTTCGCAATATTAATATTGATAACTTTCAGTGACATGATTGCTTCGGAAATATGTGAACATCCTTTGGGGATAGTGTCGCGAACGTGTTGTCAAATGTTCATTTCCTGCTCCTTAATGCAATATTTTAATTTTACGTTACTGATAAGACATCGTTTAAATTTACTCAGTAAGAGGCTTATCAATATATTGAATATCTTAGATCCCCTTCACAAAGAATACACACAGCATCAAAAAAGATGTATGTTAAATGAAAATTTAAAGAACATAGATCTAATTGCTACGGAATTGTATGAACTAAGAAATATTCACTTTATAATTAGTGAACTATTATCAAAAGTATGTGATTCGTATAAGGCACCATTGTTTCTGCAATCTTTCTATTCATTTATTCGGATTCTATACATATCTTTATTTTTGATAGAGTTAAAGGAAATGTTTTCCAAGGAAAATGAAGCGCTAAGCGCTGTTTTCCTTTTTGATCTGCTCTCGAGCATAGCGATCTCTGTATTGGAGCTCTTTACGTGGACGTGTGTCAGTGATGCTGTTCACCGTTCGGCAGCAGATGTGACTCATCTCTCTGCGCGTCTCACGGTGATCCTCCCAGATGGACCTGCTGCGCGCGAGGCTCAACTGCTTCATATGCACGCCACCGGTTGCCCCGTGCGCTTCTCAGCTGTCCTGTTGCCGGCGGACCTGACAGTAGTCTCAGCAATGGTCGGCAGTGTCACTTCGTGGTTAGTCGTATTGCTCAGTGTACGTTGAAAAGTAAAAGGTTATTTTTGAAAATTTTTTCCTGACAATATGATCTTTATTTATATTGAAAAATTCAAGAAAGTTGATTAGTTTGAATTTAAAGAGTTTTTAACTGGTTACCTTTGGAATTGGTTTGCTCTTCATCTGACGAATTTATTACTCCGAATGGTTTTTATATAGAACGAATGACAAGTTTTGGAATCGATTCTGGTTTGTCGGGAAGTTTTGTAGCTATTGATGAGATATCTGTCAATACTCTATTTCAAGTAGTAAGTTGATATTATGACCTAACGGTCATTTGATAAAGAAACAATTAAATAATTGAGAACACAAACATTTGAAATTGGTGAAATTGGCGCGGACAGGATGTATCTGATGAGCCAGTAGCATGAACGAGTCCGCCGCGAGACGAACGATTCAAGGCTGACGGAGCAAACGGAGGGAAAGGTGTGGGCCAGTAGCTTGCAGGGAGAACAGAATGGACAGTGGCGGTGAAAGCTAAGTCGAAATTGCGATTGGGGAAATCCAACGTCATCGACATACAGAAGGTGGTGGAAGCGGAATTGTTTAATGAAGATGGGCAACGAGAATATCGAGTGTGACACTGAACTGTAAATAGTGACTGTAATAGTGTGGGTTAATAGAAATAACAGTGTAATGTGAGGACATCGGCATAGTGGAGTTAACGCGGCGTCATGGAACGGAAACCAGTACGGAAGAACTTAGTAATTCATGTCTTGGGAAGTAACGTGAGATAACGGTAATCATAGCTATGAAGTATATGAACTACAGTTCTACATGTGAGTTACACTGTTGATCCGTTGTAGTTGCCGTCAGGCGGCGACGCGTCGGTCGGGAGGCGCCGCAGCGGCCGTCTTCCTCAGCTGGGCAGTTCTTGGGGATGTCACCGGTCGAAGGCGGGTCGGCGGGGACGCCCCGCGCCGTGCCCGTGGTTCGCGCTCTGCTTCCTTCGTTGCTGTCTCACTTGGTATCCCACCGGCGCCTCGTAGTTTTAGTAAAAATAATTCATTTTCTGTATGTTTTGTTCGTATTGTAACGGTGACAGCTATCAGCGGGATCTTTAAAGTTCAGCTTTAGAAGATATTACACGTAACCAGTTTCCAAATTTATAAATAATTTGGGTGCCAGGAAATGGTTACAGTTAAATCCCTAATTATTTATTATCAATTCTCATAAATAAAAATCCTGCTAGCTCGGTCGATTGGGTTCTTATAAAATAATCGTTGCCTCTTTCTCCGCAACTAATTACTCAATCTGCCATTCATGCGAAGTAGCAAGGAATCTGAAATATCTACTCTAGGATTGCACGTAATGACAAATGAGAATCAGCTTTCTTTCAACTATGAATAACAGTTTATTAGGCATGATAGAGCAATCATTTAACGTATAATGGATTGTTTCAAATGAGCATTAGGCCATTAGCATCTTTTTGTTATTTCAATAACAGCGTTATAGAACCTTTATCCGTTCTTCCTTCTTCTTCGCACGCACGACGCTTCACGTTCAATGTCGCCACGTAGAATCTTGTTGTCGCTGTAGACCAACCTTCATTCTTGCTGAAGTCCACGAGGATCCAAGACCAAGTCGAAACTTCTTCTAATCATATTAAAAACACTGCCTATACACTTTGTCTTGCGCCTCAGGTGGGCACCTATTTCCTACTAATTACTTTCCCAAAAACAGAATGATATCCCTCTCACCTAACCTTGTAACGCACAATTCAATGATAAAATTTTATAAGTCCACACTTGTAGCTCCACTGCAAAAATATTCTAAGTTCACTTTCCAGCATTCACTCCCACGAAATATCACAAGTCTCAATAAGTATCACTCGAACTTCACAGAGCTCAGTGATCAGTTCACCACCACGCCACGAGACCGAATGATTAATATTCCCCTGGTCAACTCTTCAAACCTCGTATTGTTCGCGTTACTACGGTGCCACCAGTGTGTTTACACCCCAGCATTATGCGGTACAATGGTGCATCCCGCACCTGTCTCAGAATAAGCTCGCTTTATTTACGTTTCTACGGTGCCACCTACGTACCTGCACCATAGAAACCCACGTTTTTTGGTGGTATCTACAATGTTTTGTCCTTTATTTGGTTAAATAAATGTATGTCATTTATGGTATGTCACAGTTGTGTAGCGCGGTGCCGCGTACTACCAAGATTTCGATAACTTTATCAATAACATTTTGTCACATGCGCTTTTCCTCCGAGATTCGCAACCTCTCCCGTCACATCATACTCCTACGAGACACTCCCAAAGTCTCTGCCACATCTCACTCCTCCGAGAGTCTCCGAACCTCTGTCAGTCCGTCTGGCCGAACGTCACCTGCTCTGGTCTCCCCCCTTGTCACGTATTGTCTCGTCAATCTGATTGTTCTTCGTCTCGTGTAGTTGTTGTGATTCGTCAATTTGGTCACGTGCAAGGTGAATTCCGAAACTTGACCGGTGGGTATACCCGAGTCTTGCATAGTTCCCCTTCCCATCCGTCATATTCAGTAAGGGAAATCCCAATGTCTTCTGTCATTATGAAGGTTAAGGAAATCCCTGAATATAAATCTTGTAGTGTCTCCCTGACTGCGTATGACGCTTTGTGCGATCAGCCGGTCATCAGTTGATTCGTCACAATATTAACACTAGAAATTAAAAAAAAAATCTATTTGTTCACGATGTCCTCATTCACAATTCTGCACAGTCTGTGCTGGGCACAGTCTGTGTTCTCGACTTATATTTATATGGAAGCAAGCATGAGTGAGTGTGTATAAGCGTGCCCTGGCAATTGGATTTAAATCCGACACAGTTGGCAACGAGTAAAAAAATCAAAGAGCGCACAACGACTTTCTCGCATTAAAATGGTGCTGAGATATTGACCGCTGTTTTGCTAAATGAAATTAATGTCAAATTGTTTCTCCCCGCGCCTAATACAGGTAAAGTTTAACTATTTATTCAATAATCACTGATTCTTTCATATAAATATTCTAAGAAGAGGAATCCATTGTGTTTGATACAGAGATTCAGAGAGAATTAGAAATAGAATTTCTGTATCTCATTCGCAGTTAGCAGCTCTCCCATTACGTCATTCGAAGCTCAACTTTGCTAACCTTACACAGAAAACGTAATTTTTACGATTCGTATTGACGAATTGTTTCCCACATTTTTAAAACAAATGTTTTGGCCTTAAAACTATAGATTTGTTCAGTCCTCGTGTATCTTATAAACAATTACGAAACGACCGGCAACATGAATATTAAATAGAAGAAACATATTCATCAATACTCATAAATATAATTAATATCTGAAAATAAATGACTTCTTCCCTCTTAGACAAGTATTCTTACCTATTAATACTAAAATTTACTCTCCAAGTTAGTCAAATGAGATTCCATATAAAACGAGACAAAAATTTTTAACACTTTAGTTAAAAATGTAACCCTTGAATTAAGATCCAATACGGTATTTAGGAAAATGATTTGAGAGAAATTATTATTAATGTATTGACATAATACCAAACGTTGTAACGAATTATGTAAAGTGTTAATCTTCACGAAGTACTGTGGTCACGTTAGTCACCTTATGGTTATGAGTAATATTAAATATTTTAATATCCTAATGTAATTTTAAATTGACACGGAGGAAATAGTTGGTACATTATATTACCGCTAATGGTTTTCTGGGAAACGTATGTTAAGGGTGGAAATCTGTAACATCTTTTCTTCCATTTTATACTCGTATTATCTTATCAACGCAGGTGGCAAAGTTTATAACAAAATGAAGAGCACAGAGAACTACGAATTATTCGTTGCAGCTATACATCCTATATATTGCCTATCAAAATACATCGGTCTCGCACCTTATTCCTTAGGACAACAAGATCAAGCATGTTACGTTGCATCTTGGATACAATGGATACTCGTGAATTGTTCTTTGCTAGTATTCACATTAGTGTCTGGAATAACCGCAATGCCTCAACACATCGAATACCATAAACAACATTCAACGCTGATGTTAATATGTGGAGTAGGATTCGATGTTTGGTCGTGGTGTCATGTCGTGATTCTACTATTTTTAATACATATGAAGAGAAAAATATTACGAAGGATTCTTCACACCATTCCGGTGATTGACAAGCGTTTATTGTCCAATACCTCGAAATCGTATTTTTCTTTGAAGTTGATAGTGCTGGCAGAAGTTTTAATTTTCTGTGCAATATTCTTCATGATGACTTTAAATGACATGCTTGCTTCGGAATTATGTGAACATCCGTTGGGGATTATTTCGCGAATTTGTTGTCAAGTGATCATTTCTTGCTCCTTAATGCAATATTGTAATTTAACATTACTGATAAAACATCGTTTAAATTTACTTAAAAAGAGGCTTAACAATATATTGAATTTCTTAAATCCTGTGCACAAGGAATTCGCAGAGCATCAAAAAAGAAGTGTGTTACATGAAAATCTAAAGAATGTAATAAACATAGATCTGGTTGCTAAGGAACTGTATGAACTACGGAATATTCACTTTAAAATTTGTGAACTATTATCAGAAGTATGTGATTCGTATAAGGCTCCATTGCTCCTGCAATCTTTCTATACATTTATTCGCATTCTATTTATACCTTTATTTATGATAGTGCTGAAGGAAACGCTTTCCAAGGAGAATGAAGCGCTTAGCGCAGTATTTCTTTTAGATCTCCTCTCGTGCATGGCGATCTGTGTGTTGGAGCTGTTTACGTGGACAGCTGCCGGTGATGCTGTACAGCGATCGTCTGCAGAGGTCGCTCATGTCTCTGCGCGTCTGACGGTGATTCTCCCAGACGGACCTGCTGCGCGCGAGGCTCTACTGTTGCGCATGCACGCCAGCGGTTGCCCCGTGCGCTTCTCAGCTGTCCTGTTGTCGGCCGACCTGACAGTAGTCTCAGCAATGGTTGGCAGTGTCACTTCCTGGTTGCTAGTATTGCTTAGCATACGCTAAAAAGTACAAGGTGATTTTCCAACATTTTTTTCTCTGACTACTACTGACTACTATGAGCTTTAATTATGTTAATGAATTCAAGTAGAACTTTTTAATTTTGAATTAAATACATTTCTATTTATGAACTATACTGGTTACCTTCTATACTAGTTATATTCTATTCTGGTTACCTTTGACACTTCATTACGTTTGCATGTAACTGTAACTGAAAAATATATCTTTATTGGGAAGGTTTTTTAGAAAAATATATGACAATTTTTGGAATTAATTCGGGTTTGTATCCTTAAGATTTTTTAGCAATAAACGATGAAATTTCCATAATTAAAGTATGTTGTGTGACTGCCAGCTCACATTACATTTAACATTTCCTACTCTAATGCATCAACTCCTTTCACAAGTAGGTCCTGCGTTCAAGTCCCGATGGTGGCAGGATTTTCGACAATAGCTACATAGCTAGGTCAAATTCAGTCGCTGTGTTGGGGAGAATTCTAGGGGCCAGCTGCTCTGAATGGACTTGACTCCAAATGTCCTTTTTGAAGTTTTTAATAAATGCAAACTAAGAAATAAAAATGGAGTTTACATACTAATGGTTGCTGCTGGGTATGCTGCAGAAACTTGTGGGTATCAAACTACAATAAATCGCACTTCTGTTCAACGCTTTGGGAAAATTAGGAAAGAGAGAGACGCGGAAATGTAGCATAATTTTATTCACAAAAACCGCCAAAAAGTAGTGTTGCAATGGGTGAAAAAGTTATTCTCAATATTCAACGATAATATATATAAGGTTGATATCTGACAGTAATAGTAACTTTTCAAGGAAAGGAGCAACTGCTGGGAGTCGTTGAAATACCAACATCTTGAGGAAAAGATCAAGCCATGTCTGATTACAAGCAATGAAGAAGTAGAATATAACCTACAAAATCCACGCACTAACACGAAACTAAGCGACACATTTCGAGTAAATAGTTCCTGCCTAGAAAAGTTGTTCAACCTTCCTTGCCGTCATTACATTGTTGAGTTAATTTTGCAGAGGTGTTTACCTCCCTGATAGTTGCAACTTCTGTTGTGAAGATACGGAGCTCTTGAAAAGATTTAGACACAACAGGTCAAAAATCAACAAGAAATTCCTGAGGATATTTGTTCTCCCGTGCTTGGATTTCTTGAACAACAAGTTTGTGCACAAACGAAGCGCGAAATGATAACCGAGAATTGCTGGTGCTAACAATCTTTCTTAGAGGCATTAAAAGGAACGGGAATTTTATCCTACGACAGAAGCTGTAAGTCATGCTAGATGGATAGTGATGGCTATATTGCATTAAAAATGTATCTCTTTCAAAGTCGATTTCAGTTGCCTTGTAAGATCTCTTTGACAAGAATGTCTTTTTCTTGCTTGAGAGTACGTCCGAGCTTGGTTTCTATCTTCAGAAGCAATGAAGATATTGTATCCTGATTTCCTATTCACGCGTTAACTGCTAAATTATCAGGGTGTTGATCAAGAAATCAGTAGTTCTGCTACACAAAAAATTCAAACCCGCTTTGGTTAGAATTTTTCTCTGTGTCTGAGTTCCCATGTGACTCTAGACACAAAAAATATCCGTTGGGAAAATGGTTCACGTTATTGTAAAGCAGACAAAGATGATTAAGATGAAGCAGATGAAGAAGAAGAAGTAAGTCGAAAATAGTTTTCGTCTTTTGTAACACCTGGTGCAAAATCTCTTTCCTAAATTTACTATCAGTGCAGTTTTTCAGGGTAAAGACCAATATGGAAGGATGATCCTACTTGCAAAAGTGGAATTTAAAAATTTGAGAAGGCAGTTGTTGAGAGTGGCGTTGATGAAAGGGGTTGCTTAATTTATTCAGAATTATAATAACATCCTAACAAAAGATGAAACTTACAACAATTCTTTTACAATTCACGACCCTAGAATCAAAGGGGTTCTATCTACACTTTTTGTCATTTTACAGGAGAGCAATTCGAAATTTGCTCCCTCTGGTAGGTCATCTGTACATTTTAATTAATGGAAAAAGAGGTTTTATAGAATGAACAAGCTATGGACAAGTGTACTAAACATATTTTGTTAATAAATTATCAACATACAATTGTTTACATAATTTTTAAAACTTTTAAAATGCAGATAGAACCTTTTGTCTCCAAGCATAACAGTACAATTCAGATCCAGAAGGTTTATACAATAGAATTGTCTCAAAATACTCTTCATCAACTTCAGGCATCCATTCCATCCTTAACTTTATGTCATTCGCTTTCTCCTTTGATATTTTTTCTTGCCTTTCACAACATTTGCTCCCCAGCGGAATGTTTGGCATAGATGGTACAATTCCTTTCGATCTCCCAGCCTTTGATTTCTTTATCAAAATGATACAATTCCAAGGTTCGAAGTATCAGGACTGGTTTTGAATTGCAATTTTAGCAAATCTGAACGATGAAATTGAAGCTGGGCACTTGAGTGTAGGGGCAGCGTTGGTAGTCATAATTAGGGCCCGGATAATTATGTACTAAAAATTGGGAAAATATGTACATATATATGTATTATAATACACAGAAATATGTACTCAAAAGTATGAAATATGTAACATTAAATATCATTATATCAATTATTTTTTATTAAAATATGTTTATCTTTGTATGTATTGTTCTGTATACTTAATAAAAGGCCAGAATTAAACATTTTACTTCTCATAATCCTATTATTTACAACGATCTCCGTATCAATAAGAAACAAATATCGTCTCCGATATTATTTCAGTAGTATACATTCCCTTTGCGGCTCTAACACGCAACCAATTTTTATAAATGAGGTCTCTAAAGAAAGAGAATTTCAAGGAAACGTGACGAATTGCATTTTGACTTTAAAAATATGAAGTATTTGTTTAAAAACGCATCTAAATATTCATGTTAAATACACTTTCAATTCTTCTCCATGTTTTCTGGATCCAGTGAGTCGGAATTGTCCCCTCATAGCACTGCACTAATAACACAAATTGTTTCGAATCCGGGGTTTTTCTTCAGAACGGAAAACCTCCTCTTCTTCACTAGATCCCCCGATTGATCCTCGAATGATAAATGAACAGTTTTTAAAGAAGCGACTGCTGATTGGGTAATTTCAAAGCTACCAGAAAATTCCAGGGAAGATGTTTACAAAAATTTAATTGTAGTGCTTATTGAAAAAGGGGGCAATATAGTTATTCATCTT
>JAHLJT010004567.1:86285267-86357301 GCA_031308135.1 Acheta domesticus
ATCAACGTAAAGGAGTGGTGTCTTGTAACCCGCAGTCATTGTTCATAATCTCGGTCCAATCTCACATTGAACCAGCGCAGCTCCGCCACTGTTACGCATCCAAGATGGGACAACGTTGAAATACATAGCTTCGCACCCTTGTAGACGAACCCTGGGTTTATTTCTGATCCTTCCGATGCAACAAACCTCATTTGATATATAGCCTTGCTGAAGGTCCGTTGATGAGAATTACCCCTTAATTTGGCGATCGTAAACAAATTTTCATCAATTTTGGGCGGTACATCCCTATACGGTATTTGTCAGCGACTTCAAGTAACGAGCTCGTCCTAAGCTAAGCGCAATGTGCCCTTCTGCTTTTTCACTATTCAATTGGATTGACAACGCGTAGGTCGCCCCTTTTGATTATGCCTTCTTCTAACATTTCTTCAATTGTTTTTGAAATTGCTTCTTGGTACCCACTGGTAATGGATAGCTGCGTCCTTTGACGGCGTCTCGTACTGGGAGTTGATACGAAACACGTAATTTTTCGACTGGCTCGCGATTTTTCTCTCGAACATCCCCTTTTGCGCTGAACGAGTAACTTCGATAACTTGGCCTTCTGTTTTCTTTGTCGAAGGAGATCAGCGGAATTAACTTCTCTCATTGATTCATCATTCATTTGTCCGCGGACGAACATAAATCTTTTTCATCCTCATTTTCATAACTTTTTCTTCATCAAATTTCATCACTGTGTTTAATTCTCGCGTTTTCACCCACCCACGACCTATCAGAATTTCGCGCTCTGGTATCACAATTACATCATTCTCCACGAGAAATCAATGCCTAAATTACTGCGTACGTGAGTCCTTTACTACGAGACATGGCGTGTCAGTAGAACCTTGCCTCCCTATTTCTAATGGTGCATAAATTTTTTTTTTGATCGGGCTCGACTTGTTTCCATCGCAGTTGTAATTCGCGTATTAATTGCAATTGAGGTAGTTCCATCTTCGATTCCTTAACGCATTGTAGGCGTCGTCATCCATTATGGTTGCCAAGGGAGCCATGTCCCACTAACGCTTTCATCACCTACGTCCCCAGCATACTTCAATCACACGGACAACGATATCGATAACTCGTTGCGTTGTGACCATATTCCATATGACACCCGTCTGTGGATCACCTACATAATTACAGGAACCAGTTTGTATTCAGGCTTGAACGTTGTTCGACATGGGGTTCCCCGCTCGACATCGACCTGTGCGTTTCCGATGTTGTGGCTGACATGATGTTTGTCCCCTAATTCTTCATTATTCCTCTTCGTCTTTAGTCTTGCGCTTGTTTTTGAGGGTTGTTTTATTATCTTCTCCCCTTCCTGATTTTGAAGTTCGGTTCTTCGTTTCATTCCGAAAGTTTTTTCTTCCGTATTTTCGATCATTCTTTTTATTGTATTTTTTGATCTGCTCTGTTCGATGATTTTGCCTCTTTTGACCTCCCACACTCGTGCTGATGGCATTAATCGTCGTACTAGTCTTGCCTCCTTCATGACATTATCTGCTGTAATATCATAATTACCTAGCAAGCTTTGGAATGCCTCAATGTCCGCGGAGCTATGCTTCTTATCAAGTTCTGTATGCTGATGGAAATGTCTTGTTAATAAACAAATAATTTCTTGTCTTCCATAGGTGGCGAACATAACTTGAGTGCAGCAATCTCCCCGCCGCATAATCGCGCATGCTTCCTAGCGTCGGCTTGTAGTACGTATTCATAACTGTCATCTTGTGGTTTGAGTTGAATTTCCTCGCTCACAAATCTATTAAAAATTTTATTTAAATCTTGAATTGTTTGAGGAAACGGTTCAAGCGTTTCTAACCATGTTCTTGCATTTTTTTTGTAAAATCTGGTACAATAAATGCGTTTATATTGCTCTGGCAAGCGACTAAGAGCCATAAAACTATCTAGTGCTTTAAGAACGAATATGGATGTTCTTCGGGCGATCCCGAAAATTGTCACGTAGGTGGCACAGTTAAGTTTTAACGGGTGCGTCGAACCTACAGCTGCCGGCATGGTATCTACCGTTGCTTGCAAGTTGTTTAGTTTTTGTTAGCACCTTCAACGTTCTTGTGTGCCCACTTCTACTAACCTGATTTGAAATCCCTTTCAGTTCTTGTGCGATTTTGTCTCATGTCGTTTTCGTACGAATTTCGACGAATCAGTATTGAATCAATTCGCGTGTTCATTTCTTCACATTTATTTTGTACAGTTTCAATCTTTCAGATTTGTTCCTCTACTTTTCTTGCTTGTGCCTCTAACTTCTTTCGCAACTTCATTCTTCAATCGGCTGCCCCCGTTTTTCCTGTGCTCGCTGAATGCTTCGACCTTGTCGTTAACAGCACTTATTTTGGTTTTCAACTCCGTAGCTAAAGCATTTTGCTGTTCTTTCAACTCCCGTAGCTAACACACTGGTTTTGTTGTTGAATCTCGCGTTGAACACTCTCTTGTACATGTTGTATGGTTGTCTTGTACCTGTTGCATGTCGCGTTGAACATTCTCTTGTACATGTTGAATGTCGCGTTGTATTTCGTCAGCTATTGCGTGGTTTTTGTTGTTGCATATTCTCTATCTTATTGTAAGGGTTGTATGGAAAATTAACCTAACAATGCCCTCATTAGGTTAGCATGGGGTCATCCGGACTAACGGGTGGTGATTCCCTTCTAACATTTCCGGTGACGATTCTAATGGCTCTGTTCCGCGCGCAGATTCGGCGGCGTTCGTTCTACGGTCGGCCTTGCCTCCACTCGCGCTGCCCCTCCTCCTCGTCACTGTTAGCGGCCTCTGCCCCACTAAGCCTCTACTTTGCATGAATCTATCCGCCATGATACGAGTTGAGTACCGTTACAGCAATCTTTACACAAAAGATATTTGTTGGAAACGAAAATTACCTCCCTCACAACACACTGAATAATTTATACACTCCACAACAAATCACATAGAAATAGAACTTATCACACTGCTGAAAATAAACACAAAACATGACATGTACACTGCAATAAATTGTAACACTGTAACAACTATGAACACCGTACATCATTCACAAGTATCGTTCTCCTTTCAATATTTCCTTTTAACTTTTAATTTTATTCATAGCATTGTGTGTGTTCCTCTTTGATTGACAAGTCACTACACAATCTTATATGTGACTTGGAAACCCTAAATTTTAGCCTTATTAATGATGCAAATATTAATTTCCTCCTCCTGCTATCATTAGTTAATGCTAATTTAACTTTCAAGTGTCCCTGTCGGGCGCCATTAATGCAACGGAACATGCCATCTCTCGACATGCCGGCACTAACCAACCTTTGATGGGCTAGGGCGGATATACCCCACGAGAATCAAATGCTTCTGGCGTGGGTGTCACCAGGACGTCACGGCGCTCCAGTCACCGCCTCGTCGCCAGGCCCTGCCGGTTGTTTATCAAAATATTTTCTTTATAGGATGCTCCCTCCCTAGGAAATCCTACATGGTTTAGTGACCAGGGAAAATCACAATCCACAAATGCTTTATATCTCATTCATTAACCAAAATTGATTACATAACATTACAACATGCAGGCGGGCAAACCACTGCTTTGCCCTACACTGCCTGTACACATTACACCTAAGAGAGATTTCGATAATCCTATTTCCAGCTGGATTTACCTAAACATTCTCTTAAGATTTTCACTTACTACTTAAATTAGTGTGGCATTACTTATTGCCTTTCACATAAAAGCACATGTACACTGACTCTTTCGATAAAGAAAAAGACTGAATTTTAACAAAGTTACTTATTGTTCTGGTTTAGATGCATGTAAGCATCGTATTCTATTTAAATTCTGTTTAGAACGACCCTTTGAACATGAAAGAAAGAACCAAATCCAAATCTAGAATTGTCCTCATTAGCCTCTCCTATTTCTGCTAATACCTTGTATTTTTACAGCACTGTGTCAAAGTTTACAGGTACTCACTCTCGTTTGCTTGCATGGCGGTGAAATACCGTTACACCTCCCCCTCTCGCGCGCGTTCCGGAGACCTCCCGTTCGCCCACTAGCAGCCGGGAAGGGCGTAGCGATGACCTCGCTGTCTTCACACGGCCGCTCGAACAAATGGAAGCCTCGGCGAGCCTGTGGAGTAGCGGCGGGCCCGATGGCGACCTCGGGATGCAACGGTGAATTGCACCGCGGCGCCTCTCGTACTCGCTGTATTCCACGTCACGTACCAACTTCTCGGCTGTACCTTCTTCTTCTATCTTCTCCCTTCTTCTTTCTTCGTTTTCCTTCAATGCGAATTACACGTCAGTTCAGAAAGTTCAGACGTCTTTAATTTTCTTCCTCACAAACTCATTCCGGACAACAGTTCATTAATAATTCTTGATTTGAACATCGGGCTCGTTTCACTTTGCTCCCGTGCACTTTGAAAGTTCTGGTGGCGTTGGAAGTTGTGAATTACGCACCGACTCACGTTATACTTGGTCATGAATTCTGTTTTAGAACAAAAACTGCTCCTAGCGGATATTGCATCTCGTCGTTAACTTTTTTCTAAAAGCAACGTTTCACGTCGTCGAAAGAACTTGTTCTAGAAGAAACATTCTACGCGTCTCGCCTCGTCGACAACTTTTCCTAGAAGAAACGTCCTACAACGTCTCACCTCGTCGACAACTTTTTCTAGAAGACCCGTCTTGCCTCGTCGGAAACTCTTTCTAGAAGACCAAAATTCTACATCGGTTTACCAGGCTGCCTCTGTCCTACTCTCCTCGCGTGACCTACGCCGACCAATGGCTATCGTGGGATTTTCGGCTCTCTCCTCATTGGCGACCATCGGTTCCGGTTGTAGGCTTCGAAATTATTCGACGCCTTCGTCATCCGCTGACGTCGACGGCGCGCGGCTTCAAAGCTGCCTGCGCCTTATGGTGTTCGGGCTGGTTGTAGATTTATTATGGGACGAATGGATTTCGTCCATTTTCGTCTCAATATATATATATATATATATATTTTTTACCGGTTCTTTTGAGAATTTCATAGGAAGAGGTTTCGAAAACAAACATTGTGTCTAAGATTTTTAGGGGAACGTCAGATATTGAATTTTGTGGCTGAAAACTCTTAGTAAGATCGGCAGCAATTCTCGAAAAGTGTTGGTTAAAGAGACTAGCCACTGTTGCCGGATCGTTCACATCTCTATCGTTATCTTTTAAAACAACATTATCTACAAGGTTTATAGTTGATTTGGTCGTATTTTTTACTATATTCCACATTGATTTGTTTTGTAATTCGAGTTCCAAGAATATCCTGATCGTGTTTCATGATTTTAACCTGGTTGGCGAAGGGAGGGGCGTTGAGATGCAGAAGCGACAAGGACGGACAGCTCAGTTTCACACAAGACATTGCAAAATGTGTTGTAGAAGAGGAAGCGAGTGGCTCTCGTAATAATAGTTCAATCATTTTTAAAAATAAAGGGAATAACTTTTTTTCTCAAAAATTGGAAATAATATAAAATGCGTGGTCTATGATAAAAATGTTAATCATGATAAAGAATGTAATCTGACGAGTCTTCACAGGATGAATCACGCAGCTAAGTACAAAAAATACACCAATGAAGAACGTATGATTTGAAAATAGATATTTTGAAATTTCTGATATCAGATTTCGAAGTTTTTGCTTTAGCTGTTTGAATGTTGACAGCGTAAATCCGATTTATAGTTGGAAATATTAGAACATCAAAATGATACAGACTCGAAAGACAAATTCCAACACAAGGAAGATGTTCCTCATTTTCAGACAAATCATTCCCCAGAGAGAGTTTCCTAATTTCCCTAGACATGCTGCCCAAATTTTAAGTATGTTTGGTATGTTTTTATATGTTTCTGAGATAATTTTTCTACATATGAAAATTTGAAAATGTATACATCGAGACTGAGAAGTTCTCTGAGAGATAACAACTTGACAAATGTCTTGATATTAAGTTGCGTTCAATCATTTGGGCCAAATATTGAACGCATTGTCCGACAAAAAATATTTTAAAAATGTAGAAAGAATTACTATATATGATCTCTTAATACTTATATGAAAACATTGGTCTGACAGGCACCAAGAGAAATTGGTTTATGCAATAACGGGCGATATAAGTGGGCGAGAAACTTGACTGTCATTGTAGGTTCCTCCCTCAACCTCTTCTATCACTCGACGGAGTTTTGTTTAGTTCTGCTAAAGCGGCCGGCGTATAAGGAGCATTTTTGGATATCATGGGGGTGAGACCAGCAGTTTCTCTTTCCGTATTTTTCGTAGCGGTAAGTGAGACCGTTTGTTTCTCCTAGTGTGTAAGTGGTTCGTAAGACTGGTGTTTCCGTATACGTTCCTGGGCAACTTTCTAAAGTATTTAATACTGTTACTTTCAAAATATTGTAATGGTTTCGCCTAATTCGTTCGGACGATCCCAGCTCAAGAAGAGAAACTTTTAGTACCCTACTCAAGCTATGCTTCGTGTACCCAAACCTATTGAAGGGTCTAACAGGGACGTCACTTTAGTCAATTGATTTAGTTTTGCAGACGTTATTGTTAAACTGATGAAGAGAAAATTAACGTGTTGGAACAGTAAAAAAGAATAAAAGTTATTTCTAAGGAAGTGCTCGCTAGCCCAGAAAGACCAGTTGTATCAACGCTGTGCAGATTTAGAGAAATTTTCAATGTTTTACAACAATTAAAACGTTTCTCAACAATATCAATGTTTTTCAACAATTTCAATGTTCTTGTTCAACGCCCAATAATAAATTGCGGTCTCTGAGATCGATATTTCTCTTTGCGTTATAAAAATTGTTTCCATGTAAGTGTTAAGAGTAATACTAGGTACTCTTTGGTAGTTTGGCGGCATTATAACTCTTGGATAAAAATATATTCATGATTTTTGACAATTCAACATTCAGTTATTATTACTGTCGCAAACTTTCTCAAGGGTATTTGCTGAAATTCTTTCCTTGTCCAAATTATTTCTTTAATTATTGTTTTCTAATCTTATTGGTGTTATATCCAGGAAAAAACACAGATGTCAATGACAACAGGGTTTTTATTCAATATAGACTATTTCCATACAAGTAGTAATCGCTTCAACAATAACAAGAATATCCAGAACAGAGCCGAGATACCGGAAGATCAGACCGAACCGAGTTACCAGAAGATCTACGCCAAGCGCAGTTTTTCCGTAAGCCACAAGATAGTCCAAAACCCATTCTGCCGGGTCAACACTATAGACTAATCGTAATCAGCCACTTATTCTCTCTGAAAACTCCGCACAAAACTGTGTGTCTCTCCGGTGGCAGCGCCCGCTTCTATTTCCCCTAGCGGCGATAGCCTCGCGTCTTAGCAGCGGCTCCGCTAACTGGCCGCTTGTCTCCCATTGGCCGGCTCTCTCGCCGGTTCGCTGCCCCGAATACACTCGGGACTGCCGCTGCGCGCCGTTGATTAGGCGCGTTATTTGAAGTGCCGCATATCGTTGCCACAAGTGGAGGTGACAATAACTATTTGTAGACAGTGGTAATTGCTGGTCTGGTATTTGCATGGAACACGGGTGTCTATGGACAAAATCACGTCAGTGTGGAGCACTAAGCGCCACCGTTGAATTTCTCAGATCCCGGCGTTTGACACTTGAATTTGTCATAGTGCTCCCGCTGGGGACCGGCGGCCCCTAGAATGCCGGCAGCAATCGGCCATGGTTCTACGGAGCGAAAACGTGATGTCGTAGACAGATGGGCTACAATCTTTTTTCGATTTTTGAGGCAGATATCCCTGATTCTACGATCGGTACAGAGTCTACTGATTATTTTCCTACTCCATTTACCCACACGGCATGCTTCCTATGGTTTGATAGTTATGTTAAAATTATATTTCTATTCTATTAATAGCAGTTTTAGAAACACCTGTAATAGTTGCTACAACTCTCTGTCAATGTGAGGAATGAAGTGTTTGAATTTCTTTTATTACCCTTGGAGACGTTTCTGAAGCCTTAACCTACTAAAAAATAAAAACCTGGAGGTTGTGTCGTTACACTGTAAAATAAAATGAAATTCACTAATAATTTTTTTGTAAAAGTAATGCAGTCAGGAACAATACTTCCGTTTTGATTATTTTTTGGGAAGGAAAACTTGCACAAAAAAAATAAAAATAATTCGTGACTTCTTTAGAGCAGCAGTTTTCATTAAACTTTAACTGAATGAGAAGTAATGTCTCTTATTTTTTAAACAACGCAGACACACAGTGTTGTCTCTTATTAAAAAGATAGTAATGTTGAAACTAATAATACAAATCTTAGCCAAAACAAATCTTTTTTTCAAAAAAAAGTATATATAAAGGTGTCCAGAAGCTCCCGTTAGAAAAAATACCTCTGATTCTATATTGGTGATCATGAAGAACGGGTGGTCCAGTTTTTCCGGAAAAAATTTGTCATCGATGAAATTGAGTTTAAAAGTTACTTCCGGCCACGAAATTCGAACCTGCTGCCGCGTCAGAGGGACTTGCGCGTAGCTGTCGTTTCTTTGCGTTTCAGTGAAACTGTCGAGTGTGGCAAAAATCGTTCGTCGCACTCTAGAGTACTTTAATTGCACCGTGTTTTATGTGTGTTACTTCATTTAATCTAATAAATCCATAAAAATTCATTTTTCCTGTTAGTTATAACCACGGCAGGCAGCGGCGTAACAATGAACGCTGAAAACAAACCAACCATTTTGAAAATTATGTGTATATAGACACACTCATCGTCACAAAAAAAGCTGCACCCCATAGGACCCTACTGATCCGCTTCCAACTCGGTGGGTATTTTGCACACCATTCGCTACGCCAATGATTTCGTTTTCACGGTCGACCGCACATTGAGGGATCGGTGGTAAGTGCGTGACGTCGCGCCCACCGATCTAGATGAGAGGGATTCAAAGGACCGCGCTAGCCATTGTGACATCGGGTAGCGCCGCCAGAGCTTCACCTACACGTACATTATGCGTAGGGGACGCGTTCGACAGCCAGTTGTCCAGTTAGACTACTTTCGAGAGAGTGTGCGGTAGGCTGGTTGGTCCTGTCGCCGTATTGCGCGCTACACCGGTCGTACGGACTCCACCATCGCCCGCTAATGGCGGCAATGGATTGAGGAAGGCACGCACACACGAAATGCAGGATCTGGACGTCCGCCACCTACCACGAGGAGGGAGGACCGACGGATTGTCCACCACGTGCGAACAGTTCAAACGACAATGATATGTGCTATTCAGCAGGCTGTGCAGCCTGCACTGTTAGATTCTAGAGGTGCCAGTACCATTGGCAGCTTATTGCAAACACAGGGATCGCCGTACGCCGGATCATTATGACGCTCGGCAGGATATTTGGCCTTTTTAGACCGCCAAAAATCGATTATCAAATTTCACTCTAGACAAGTAAAAAATACAATATCGTAAAGTTAAAAGGTCAGGGAATAACCAGCGGCACAAATTTTAACGGTAGACGCATCTTGTCTACTCGTGAAGTGCGCATGTTTCGTTTTTGACCCCCGTGCGGACTTCAGTCTCACATTGAATTCGTGTAGTGAGGTTCGATTTTGAAGTGAGGATCCATGGAAATACCATTCCATGGAGGTCCATACAAATCTTAATTAATCGTATTTTAGCTGAGATAGAGCTTTTAAATTTTTAATGAAGCTAATTTTAATTAATGTAAGTAGATTAGTGTACTTCCGTGGGTTTTCCGGTTTACAATTTTTGGTGCAATGGAAGGGTTACTTTCCTATTTTACAATTCAGTGAAAATAAATCGCGGATTCCCTGCGGTTTTGCGTGATATATAGCCATTTATGTACGAATGCGATTTGCGCATTTTTTGACATGAGTTTATTTACTTTTTAATCTCCACCAAACTCTGACTTAGGGCATTCGAGCATCAACGTAATGACCCGAAAAAAGTTATTTAACATGATACAGCAACAAAAATTACAATATATTTGCGAAAAATTTGAATTTATGGAAAATTAATTGTTATTTAAATAAAATTATGCTGAGGAACAAATAAAGGAAATATAGCATATATTTCCATATTTTAAATCTCACATAAAGGTAAGGTAGTAAAGAAAATGCGTGTAAAAAAAATTTTGATTGACTCAAAATGACACTTTCGAAATACCTAAAGTAGTGAATCGACCAGGCAGACCAAAGAAAAGATTTCAAGATATGAGTGAGAGAAGCAAAAGAAGAAGAACAGAAGATTTACGACAAACTACAAATTCAGAAGTACTGACTTATGCTACCAAGGTGATATTAGGCTTTGAAGGAGAAAGAGACTCTTCAAAAATAGTCAAGGAAATCACATGTTCTCCAAAACGAGCTGGGAAATAAGAGACAGAATAGTTTAGGAAGATAGATAATTAGAAGCAAAAATACTAATAGGAAATTATATCCTTGTTATAGTATATTTCAAAGAGATAGAATTATCTTCTATCTGTTCTATCACTATTTTGCAATATTTTATGTTCTAGGGGAAACTCAAATTTTAATTGAATAAACAAAGTTATTATTTAAATTATACTACTCTAGATTACTCAATATTATCGAAGATACAAGAAAAAATCTAGTAGGAGATGGTTTCATTTTAAAATGTCATTAGATTTGTACGCTTTTCCTGTACTATTTATTGAATTTCTGATTCTCTATATTTTATTTTTTCATATTATTGTTAATAAGATATATTAGATTAATATAAAATATTACATTTCGTATTTAGTACAGCACTCAAAAATATGGCATCACTAAAATGAACTCTGTTCTAGGGGTTGAATTTATATAATAATAACAATTTCAAAACATCATAATTATTATTAAAAACTGTTTCATATCACCAAAACAACCACGAATGTGAAAGGTGGCGCATTAGATGCAGCAAAAATAATTTTGGCCGCATAAATCGGCCTAATACCCCACGATGCTCGCCACTCACACCCCTGCAACGTCGCTACATACTCGGCTCAGAAACGACTGGGTCTATGCAGACTGGGAGTGGATCATCTTCAGCGATGAGTTCCCCTTCTGCCTTGATGGCGACGACCACACACGGGTCCGGGTCCGTGTGTGGAAACATGTGGGGAGCGCCACGACGAGCGGTTTGTGGTATTCCATCACACGTTCCGCCAGCCTGATATGGTGTGGAGGCGCGATATTCAATAGCACCCGTTTACCGTTAGTGTTCCTTGGAGGCACCGTGCCAACCGCACGGCACATTCAGAAGATCCTGCAACCGGTGGATATGCATTTCGTAAACGCCCACGCACATGCATTTCAACAGGACGACGCGCGCCCGCATACAGCAGCCATCTCCGAGCATGCCTTGCAGCTATAGATACTATGCCATGGCGAGCCGCATCGCCAGACCTCTCCTCGATGGAGAATGTTTGGGTGCTATGGAGTGTACGATCAGAATCCTATCCCTAGACACCAATATTCCAGACCTTCGCGCACAGGTGCAAGCAGCTGCATGGTATGGACTAGCTCAGGACTCCATTCGAGACCTGCACAACTCCATGCTGCGACGTCTGGATCCATGTGCTCGCCAACATGGCGGACTTACGCCATACTAAAATGTACCGTCTGTGGCCGTGTAGCGCAATAAATGTTGGTTCTACAAATGTGAAAGTGTAATCACTTTGTACGCGTGGTACCCTCTACCTACTTGCCAACAATGAACGCAATCCGCCTCGTCCTTCTGGGCGCAGCTTTTTTATGAGTGTGTGTGTGTATATATATTGAAACGAATTGTTATCAATAAAATGATAACAATGCGTTCCTGAGTAGGAGGAACGTTTGAACTACGCGGCAGCGGCCGGCACGCCGACGGGGTCGGGTCGGACGGTTGTGCAGTGTGCGGAAGAAAGAGCCTGGACAGTAGTGAAATCTGGAACCATCGTGGACGATAGGCATCGGGAACGAGAAGATAGTGGGGTAGGGCATAAAGTGAACTAAAACGCTGATGTTGCTAAAGTTAATAGAAGACAATATCGGCGCAAAAAGATATCCACGCGGGCGAGTGGCGAGGGAGCGGCTGCATGTGGGTTCCCACTCGGAAGTTAACCCGCTAATGTTTGGTATACGTAGCTTCGAGAACGGGCGGAAACAACGACGTCATCGGAGTGAGTGAAATTAATCATCGGAATATGTTGAGAGTGGTGAAATCGACCATGACAAAGTAACGCACGCGGGCGGGCAACAGGATAGCTTCGAGTGAATGTAGAGGAACAGTATCAAACAACCAGTTGTGAAACGGAGAGGGAAAGACTTATCACGGACGGCAGGGGTGAAAGCATTAGCGGCCAATGCACGGTAGGTCCGTTACAATGGCAGTGGACGTCAAGATCTCGGCAGTCGGCGTCGGGCAGGGACGGCGGGAGTACATCGCAGACGGGCGGCGAAACGGGCCCCCCATCCCACGTCGGCATCCTGCGACCCGAAGAGGCCCGAGCACGGACGGCGCGGCGCGAACCGTCGCCCTGTCGGCGGAAGAGCGAACGCGAAGCGACGCATTCCGGGGACTGGAGTACTGTGAGTAAGATCGGCCGGAAGAATATTGGGAGGGAGGGTAACTAGACAGCAGGAGGCAGTGATCTTTAGTCGAGGCCCCACAGATGTGGGAATTATAACAAATGAGTGAGATTCCAGGGTAATGGAGAGTTTACAAATGGGATGTGATTGGAAATAGGGAAAGGACAAAGTAAATGTTTTTTTGTGAGCAACAAGAATCACCAATTTTGTATAGTGATTATTCTAGCAATAAAAATTTATGTTACCCGTAAGTCAAATCCACGACTCGTTTTAGAGAGAGAGGAGAGAGACTGTAACCCGTCCTGTGCTTCATTTTGCGTAATCGATGACATCGAATCTCGTGTCCACCACGGTCGTGGACGGGAAGTTACGCGTGCAGCGCTTATCAGCAGCGCAAGCCAGATCACGAAATTAATAGTCGTAGAAGTATTCATTCAATTACATTACTCTGTAGAACGGGTCTCAGGGACAAGTTCTCACAGACATTCAGGTGAATAACGTGGGACAGTAACACACAACGTTTAACAAACAAATTAACATAATCACTTCATTGTTTCAACTAAGTAAATGTTCACCCTCGAATTTGTTTACAATATATATTTATCTCGTACTTTCTTGACGTGAGTTTATACATTTAAAAAAATGAATAGTAAATACATAGAGTTTCCTTGGTTGAACTTGAGTCAAAAAATGAAACTTTTCAACAAGTTCTTCAACTAACTTTAAAAAATTTTGATCTTCTTGTGTCTGGATGTGATTTTACGCAAATTTAAACTCAAGTACGAAGAAAAATCTGAAAAAGAAATATATAAAAAGGAAACAGGGCAGATATTTCGCTTCTCAATTTGGGACGTAATTTAATTATTTAATTACAACTAGAAGTCTACAGATCTCCAAATTTGGAGATTGATGCATCAGGCCAGCTACCTGCTCATCAAAAAACATGACTCAAGCTAATACGCCCAAGAAACTAAATTAATGATATATAAATCTATTGTAGAAAGTACTATTTTATATGCATCGGAAATTTGGAAATTAAAGAAAAATTTAAAACTAAAATTACTGGCAACAGAAATGGACTTTTTAAGAAGATCATCTAGGATATCAAAATTAGAAAAAATAAGAAATTTAAAAATAAGAGAAAAAATGAATAAAGTTAATACAATTTTAGAAACTATTCAATACAAGCAATTACAATGGTTTGGTCATGTGAAAAGAATGAAAGATAATAGAATTCCAAAAATAATTTTAGAGTGGTTTCCGGCGGGTAGGAAGAAAAGAGGAAGACCTAAACACTGGCTGGTTGAGAGAAATTAAGGGAATTTTAAAGGACAAGAACTTAACAGACAAGGATTATGAAGATCGGGACAAATGGAGAAATAAAATTAAAATAATGTAATTTATTAGAATTGTGGGTAACAGAAAGTTGTTTTCTATAACAATGTAAAACTGTGAAATAAATAAATTTGGGACCTCAGCTCACCGACTTTACATTACTAAATCACCGTTACTCAATGTATTTAATTTCCGTGGCGTTATTAACAAAGTTATAGCTTATTTCACAGATCTCTGCTTAGGCGTGGCGAGCACTAGCGTAACGTACTTCGACTCTCGTAACTAATATTTTCATCGCCAATGCTCGAATTATAAACACACTTTCACTTCTTGTCTTCTCTCACTACATTTAACAATGCACATTTTTTAACAATTGTTAACTTTATAATATATTTAAGTTACACATTGCATTTTTGCTTCCCCTTTTCCCTTTTCCAATAAATCGTATCGTTATGTAAACACTTATACAACTGCTTTCCCACCGTTCCACCTATTCACAAAAGGAAGATTTCTCTTTCACCACGCTTAGCATTTCAGTGAACGTAAGAAAAAATTATCGTTACTTTCTTGTCACGTTACAGTAGTCAAATTATCGTTGGGATCTGACCTATCGCCGTCCCTGACCTGCGCTTTGGAGAGACGCAGAGCTCGGCCTACAGTAACGGCATGCAGAGTAAGGAGACCACAGCTGGGCGCCGTCATCAGAAGCACCCGATGAGGTTTCCCTGCATATCAGGCTGTCGATCTTCCTTCCCCACGGCGTTACGCTTATAACTGACTCGCCACCGAAACTACTACACGTGAATGCTGCTGAAGAACCGAACTCCAGTTCTGATCTGCACTCAAGTTCCGAAGCGCATTCCAGTTCTCAACTGATTTCCCCATCTCATCCCTCTGGTTCACGAAGGCCTCCTTCGCCCTCGACCGGCTCCCGATTCGCTGATAGCAGAGCGTAGAGGAGGGCCGACTTTTCCCGAAGGTATTTGCATGAAGTCGCGCGTTAAAGATTCTTGTAAACCACGAAGTCTACAGGAAGGGGACTCAACTCCGGTGGTGGGGGTATATACCGCAAACGTCGGCAGCTACTTGAAAAATAAAACATAAATAGACTTCTTGCGCTTTAGCGACATCACGCGGCGAATGAAAGAACCACAAAGGAACCCATCAAAGCAGCCAATGGGAGCAAAGCCAAGAGTTTCCGCGGGAAAGCAATAATTATTTACGAGTATTAACGGGACACGTCCTTGATAATAAGGATAATAATCACACTTAATACACCAATTATTACAAATTTCTGACATAAATACAGCACAAACTGCGTAAAGACCTGTAAAGAGAGTTGCAATTCACAGCCTTACAATCTTCTAGATGAAGATAACAATGAATCCGATTCGGTTTCACCATAAAGCGCTAGCACCATAAAGCACCAATACTACTTGTTTTCCATCTTATTGTCTTGGATTGAGGCATACCCGAAGACCACCTCAGCTGTGCCGAACGCCAACATGTCAACATGCGCCATTATGCGGCGCACAACTGACCGGCGCCTTTGTAAGTGAGTTCTTTCACCCACCGCGTGCTGTATCTGAAGTCGGAAGGAGTCTAGTTTTGTTTTGTTATTTTCCAAGTAGCTGCCGACGTTTTTCGTACATACCCCCACCATACCTCCAACACCGGAGTTGAATCACCTTCCTGTAGACTTTCGTGCTGTGAACCGTCGCCGGCCGGAGACTATGTGAGCAGGCGGTCACAATATACACACATACTACCTTACTGTATATCAGACCTGCATAGCATATTGCACTTTCACTGACCTCAGGAGCTGCGTGCGGGCATCTCGGGTGCAAATGAGAAAATCGATGAAGGGTGGGGATGAGACCCAATCTAGGAGTGGGGACCACCAATCAGAATGCGCAATTCGAAAGATAGCGCGTAAATTTAAAGAGCAATCGGAAAGAACATGACGGTCATATACAGTTCAAGTAATATTGTCTTTTGTATTATATTGCAAATGTTTGTTCTCGGTATATGACAGGGCGAAATATGAAACTACCACGAATTATACATATTAGATTTCGACACCAAGTATTATAATTGCTTGTAGGGCTTATAATGTAATTCGCTTTGCTACGATGTAATCACAAATTTAGTGTTATGCTAAACACAAAATTTTGATACTGAATTGTTTTTGTTTGATGACAGCCATACACTATTTTTTATTAACTATGTTTAATTGAATAAGACGGTTCTCTCTAAGCAAAAACATATTGTTCTTAAAAAAATCATGATTATTTTCTGTTCTAATTTCTGACAAGAGAGTAGTGTCGTTAACGAGATCGTATAAAATTATAAAGCCCTTTGCATTCTATTTAACAATACCCATGATTATCTTATGATTGTCCATAGCATATCGTCACGGAGGTTTGCTCGTTGATCTCTTTTATTCAGTTTCATAATGGGGAAAAATGGTCACAAATGTGCTATTAAACAGTACCCTTCTTGGAATTGCCACATATTCTATTTTATGTCAATCTTGATGTGAGAGATTGCTCTCATGATTTTGTTCATTTTTCTATGATTTGGAGATTATAACATTCCTGGTGAAGAATCAATTATTAAATTGCAACTTTGTGTTAGATAGAATTAAATAATATTTTTTCTTATATATAAGCATATATTTTAAAGCTATTGCTTTAAAACATTGCTTAAGAGTCACAATGAGCATGTTATTTTTCTTTAAAAAAAATAGAAAATGAAAATACATACACTGGTGGATACAAAGGTGGATAGACAGTAGTGCACAGAACGTAAACAGTGAATTATGACCCTGGTAACTTGAAATACTAGACATAATCCATTTAAACAAATGGGCAATTAATTTTGAAGCATGGATCATTATCAGACGCCCAGGCATCCAATCTACGCGCCGCGTCGTGCAACGTCAGACTTCTCTCCTCCCCGCAAAGCTTCCTACTCCCCACTACTTGCACTTTCGGCGCTGCCACGGGCAGACGATCGGCTCCCAAGTGCAGAATGCCCGCGGGAGCAGGCGTTGTGCAGGTCTGCTGTATATGTACTGTCACACCCAAGGTTCGTTATCGAGCCACACGGTGGCGTCGATCGTCAACCACAGCGTCGAGCTCCGGCGGCGTGGGTGTGCGCCGAAGTCAACGAGGGCGGCCCGGGCCTAGCTCAGTCGGCCAACTTTGTCACCTGCTTAGAATCTAACTCGGATGGAAGGAGTCGTAAGGCGTTTGCTAACTACAGAAACAATTCAGTGGTTGGTAAAGCAAATAAAAAGGTTTATTCCCGCCTAATAATAGGCCGGGGAAGTTACAGTGATTCAAAGAGTTAAGAAAGGCCCTACCTGATGAGCTCAGTTAGAAACGAAAGAAAAAATGAGATAAAACTTAAATCTAAAAAAAAAATAAAGAACGAGAATTACAATCAAATTCCTTTACAGGCCCCAACAAACTCTAGGCCATTCGCCTTCTGGCTGACAATAATGAGGAAACAAGTGCCTAAGCGCGGCACAGCAATGCACAATTGTTCTTTGGCGGTCGTTGACCGAAGTTTATGCCTGAATGGGGCGGCGTGTAGGCGGCCCTCGGCGGCGGCGGCGGGGGTCGCGGCGGCGTCGGCTTCTCTCCGTCTGGGTCGGCGGCTGAGATGGCCCTGCCAGGCCGAGAAACGTCCTTCCACAATAGCTACCAAAGGAGCGGCGGCGGCGACAGGCGGCTGCGGCGGTGACGGCGGCGCCGCCGCGGCGGCGGGGACGGCGACGGTCAGCTGGCCCGGATCGTGAATGATCGCGAATTCCGTTCACACAAATCAGCAGTTCTTACGGAAAGTTCTCTGGAGTTTTCACGGTCACGAATCTCGGAGAAAACTAGTCACCGGTCACTGCCCACGGCAGAGCTCAGAGTCCACGAACTAAGTCCCAAAATAATAATTCTCCCTCGAACGCGGCGCCGGAGCTATCACTTACTCCGCGGCGCTCGCCACCCAAGACAAGTCGAGTAAACGTAGTGTTCGAACGCGGCGCCGGAGCTGTTACTCGCTCCGCGGCGCTCGCCCCCCCCCAGCTCAATCGAACAAGAAAAAATGATCTTCCCCCTTTCGCCGCTAGCGTGGAGGTGTCCTCGTTCCGCCACCCCGAAAATTCAAAAGTGCCCCAAAATCGCTCCCACCCCACGGAATTTTGCCCCTGATTGGCTAAGTGCTACTACGCCGTAATTTTGTCCTCGGCCAATCAGGTCCGGTGATTCTAGGAATTTTCCGTAGCCCTATCTCTGTCTGGAAAACGCTCTCCGTCTGACTTCGGAAGTAGGTCAGTAAAGGGTACGCGGAATGTCCGTTGGGACCCCCGGAGAAAGCTGCGAAGGACGGCCTGGGTACTCAGTGCGCATGATACCCGGAACGGCGGGATCGGCACACGTCTCTAATCTCTTCTTCGGCGCCCGGGTGCGTGACGGGATGAGGGTCGACTCGCGGGACGATGGCCATAAACTTTAGAGGGGCGCGTGCTGTCATCCCTTCCATTAGCGGAGGGGGCGCGCCGACCCGGCTGGCGGCGGCGGGAGGTGGACGCCTCGCATCGACAGTTATTTGTGAAATTTAAAAAATATTAAAAATAGCGTACCGCTACAGTACTACACCCCCACAGATGCCGTGAGACCAGTGGGGAAGTTTGAGTTTGTCCTTATCGGGGAGGTGCCCCGATAGGAGCGATACCTCGAAGACGCCGACACCACATCTCATCATCCAGCGGAAGAGGAACTCCACCTCCTCCCGAAATAAAATATTAATTAGAGTAACAGCATGAGTGATAAGGGTAGAGGAGCCCAAAAACATGCAATTTTCATGTACATACTTTTCTACATAATACGGGTGCAGTTCGAAATAATATAGGCTAGTTGTTTAAAATCTGTTGATTTTTGTACATTCTTTTTGTTAATTCGTCAAAAAATTATATTGTGGCCAGTTACTGGCGTCGAACGTGTAGTGGAGTAATCCTCCTTTAACGCAGTCAGTCATCGTCAGTCGCAGTCAGTCACTGCCCTTTATCCCTTCGGCCAGGGGCCAGCGCCGTTGTCCTCGGGTTTCCTAGAAGATCATCCATCCAGAAACACGTGACCTTTCGAGTTGCTTTACCTTCGTGACTTCACAGAGCATAGTTTAGAGGTTCGGCTAGCGCTGAATTTTCAAACAATTTTGCAAATAGATAAATATATTTATTTCTAACATTCAACTTGTAATTTTCTTAGGGCCTACTGACCATGAAAATTGTCATAAGTAATATCACGAGAAGTGCTGTTCTAGCCGGTAAATTCACGACTCGCGTAGCGAGGAGTGAATTTACCGGCTAGAACAGCACTTCGAGTGATATTTAGTGTGACTATTTCACGAATAAACACATTAAATGATTTGAAAGGATAATTTAAATCACAAGAATCACGAAAAAGGGAAATATTACTTAAAAGTACAACCGAAAAATGAAAACCTTTTATTCAGCTCCGACTTATCCCTGCCTCCTGGAATAACTTAAAATCAAGTAACATTTGAATAACAGTTTAATGCAGAAAATGATTTCAAATATGTTTCAATTTCGTGGTAATAAAACTTTCGAAAAACAATAATAACAAGGCTACTTAAAAGAACATTTATTACAAGCATAATCATTAAAGTTGTAGGAAGTTATTTTCCAAGTCTTGGCCTTCCGTGGAAGTATTTGAAATGGAAGATGTACAACATGAATTAGCAGCGGAATTCGTCGATTCGAATGGATTCAACATACGTATGCACTCATTAAAAGTATTTTCCTGAATAATTTTTGATGTAACGTTTCACATTGTTTTGACAGCATATTCTTTGTACTCTTCACCATCTAATCTTCGTATATTAAATTACCTAAAATATGTGTAAATTCCTCATTTGTAGTTTGTGCTGTCCATTTGTATTTTCTTTCTTCACAAAATTCTTGAAATTGCTTCCACACGCTTTCTTTGTTCCTTTCGCTGTTTTTCGGCACTGAATTTTTAATATTATATTATGTTTCAGAGTTTAAACATAACCAAAATGACACATTATATTGATGCACACAAGCTATTTTGGAGGTAAAACAATTGCTATCGTTATCTTAAAAAGGTAAACAAAGGTTTTACAGCGATAAAAAAGGTAAACAAACTGATGGCGATAAACATCTGGGATTGGTTTAATTTGAATATATCTTCGTTTACCATTGGCTACTTACGACGCGGACAGACATGAGTGAAATAGTCATTTTAAACACATTACTGCAACGGATAAAATACGAAGAACATACGGACCAAAATTTTCCGAAAATTTCTGAAATGCACATTTATGAAAGTAAGTGCTATTTATGATGCAAACATTAATTTCTTAGAAAACCATTTTGCGGCAGGAACAAATTTAAAAAAAAATAATGAAACCAGTAACTCAAGAGAGAAATTAATGTGACCAGTAATACAATTATGTTATAACGAAATAACTGTTGAATGTAATTTAAATTAGCATTCCTACCAAACGACAAGCAATTCCATTTAATAAGGGTCGATATTTTAAATATCAAGTAAACGGCTCAAGTGTTTCATTCTTGAAGTAGCAATGGCAAATACTCTACGAATGAAAAATGTGGATCTATTTCTTGCGGCGATAAAACCACAACTTAGAATATTGCAAATTTTAGGTCTGCTCTCGTTTAATTCATTTACGTTGGAGGTCAGACGAAAGTCAGTTTTGTTCTAAATTTATTTCGTGTTATTGTTTTCATGTGTGCAAGTTTGTACAGTTTGATGCCATATTTTAACAATAATGAAGACGATAACTCTAATGATGCCAAAACAGCTATAACAAACCAAACTCATTTTATTGTTAATGCATCCGTTGTATATTGGAATTTACAGGAATATTTCAGACGTGGTTTCTCTGGCTACTTTCATTATCTTCTGGGTTAAAAATCATTGAAAATATTGAAAAAATATGCTTTATTGATAATAAACTTTTTAGTAATGTATTTTCAGTATATAAACGCATGTATTTATTATCATGGTCGCAGGTTATAATAATTCTTATTATATTTATTTGGCATTTTGTTACTGACGGGCTCTTACGAGTGCCGTATCTGTCTCTCTGGGATATATTTCTATGTGTTTTCACATATCTAGTGTCTCTGTGTAATGTTCTAATCTACGTCAACTGGATAGCATTGTTGAAACATCGGTTCCAAGTCCTCAACAAAAGAAGAGATCATGTTTATCATATGATTCAGGCCTTCTATCACAAGCATAATACCTGGAATAATATTTCTGAGAACAACAAAGTTCTGTCTACAATGCCAGAAAGATTAACACACGAGCTACATACGCTGCGAATACTGGATTTTATCTACGAAGAAGTGTTGAAAACATAAACAGTTTGTATGGAGTGTGTATGCTTATGGAGATATTTTGCTTATTTGTTCGTAGTCTCCTTCTCACCACCTTTGTCACGTTTGATTGGTCATTATGTGAAGGACCTCCACGGGAATTCAATGCTCTTTGGACAACCTCCATGACTGTTACTATTTGCTTTAATGTTGTAGAGTTGTTGTCCATCACTGGACTATGCTACGGAGCGCAGAAAGAAGCAGAGAGGTTTGGAGCAGATGCTGCGCGTATGGTGCTACTCCTACCGAAGGGGCC
Organism: Acheta domesticus; assembly: GCA_031308135.1. Lineage (NCBI taxonomy): Eukaryota > Metazoa > Arthropoda > Insecta > Orthoptera > Gryllidae > Acheta > Acheta domesticus. The sequence goes on from JAHLJT010004567.1 coordinate 86,306,872, forward strand.
TGCTGCGCGCGAGGCGAAGCTACTGCACATGCACGCAGTTGGCTGCCCTGTGCGTTTCTCGGCTGCGTCTTTCGTGCCTGTTGACTTGTCATTGGTTACTTCAGTACTATGTGGAGTTATGACTTGGCTAATCGTGCTAATGGCAATCCAACCAATACACTAAGAAATTTATTGTGCCGAAAACACTTAACATTATTTCAAAGAAACTATCGTCTAATTCTATTTTTCTCGAATTGTTAATCTAAACCACATCAATCAATTTTTTCTCGATTATAGTCTTCATAGAAGTACCAAAGACGCTTCGTATTAAGAATGTAAAGCGATTTATTAACGTTTAGGCATTTCACACTACTTTGAGCAATTTAAGTTAGCGCGCTACAACGCAAATTAATTTAGATTGAGGGTAACTTCTCCTTTGTCAATCACACGTAGTAAATTGGAATATAATGTGTACAATAGGTACTTACTTCTAATCTAGTCAAACTTACAATCTCGGTAAATTCCATGAATATGTTTGATATAATGAACGTTGAGTTACTATAATAAATTATATTGTTATTACTAATTATTATTGTTATTCCTCTATATCACGACTAAAGTTGTTATGTGTTGGCTGATTATAAAATCTACTCCAGGTTGCAATCAGTGTTGCCAGGTGCGGACGATCATGACCCGCCACACTAATTCCATTTCCCGCTAAAAACCCGCTAGATGTCATTTAAAAATTCCCGCCAAAATCCTGCGAAATTCAAACAATTTTCTTGCTTTGCTTATGAAAATAAATAACTTGTTCAGTTTTAATTTTTTTTAATTTAAGCATAAAATCTTCAATTTATAAATCCGCCGATATTCCGCCATTGTCAATAAAATCCGCTGTTTTTCCCGCTGCCCGCGAAGGACAAATTTTTCCCGCGAAGTACTTCGAAAAACCGCCACATTTAGCAGGAATCCCGCCGACCTGGCCACGCTGGTTGCAACCAGTGGTCTGCCACTAGATAGGCTGGAGAAATTCCTTATTCAAATCCAATACAGTAGCCAATCAGAGCTCTCTCTCCCCCTCCCTCTGTCACAGAGCAACGCCATATACATCTGTACTACACGAACTCGCTCTAGCGGTATATCGGAGAACTACTCATTTTCAGAGCTCTCCGGGTCGGCGCCGGTTGAATTACCGTTGGATTGCTTCAACGTCCGCCCTGGTCCGCCCGGCGTGGCAGCTTCGTGCCCAAAGAGTATCTGTGAGACTGTGTTGTGGAGTTTCGTGCTGTTTGTGGGGCCATTTACGGGTGCTATCAAAGAATATATCAGTGAATTCAAGAAATTTTCTAATTTACAGCTGCTTTTGTGCTTCAAATGTGTTCGTAATGTGTTGTAATTGACTGTTGTGCTACAAATGTGTTCGTCAAAAATATGGTCAAGAAAATTCCTGAATAATAGAGATTGGAGAACAATAATTGTGATAATTCATGGTATGTATTTGCCTTGAAAGAGCATTCAAATAATTTCATTGTAAATTTTGAAATATTTTTAATGGTCATGTTCACTTGCAGATCCCTTGTTTGAACCAACAGAGGTGACACCCACAATTTACCAATGGGTGTAATCGGTAAGCAATTTTAAAAAAACTTTTAAAAAATAAATTTGAAGTTCAATTGTCAACATAACTTCAAATAGGACAGATGTGATTGAGATTGCAAAAGGGGGATACAATTTTGTTTTTGTGGGATTAATTTTAATTACACAATAGTTCGATGGAAGTCTTTCTTACCAGCATTTTTTAATTTTCAGGTCTTTGTACTCAGGCAGCAATTCAAACTGAAAATGGTAAGTTTCTTTATGTGCATGAAATAGAAGCATGCTATTGAAAGTGAAATGTACTGGTATAAAATAGGGTAATAATTCGTTGTTGATGAATACAGGTGGCTCTGCCATTCAGTGTGCTGCTACATGAAGTGCGGCAGATGCATATGTTAGCCGTGTTCATGGTAAGTGTTTGCTATAATCTTTAAGCAACTCAATTATCACTCTGTTGCATGTTTTAAATGTGGGAAAAATTCATATTTGTCCCCATTTTCAGATCTTTTTCACCCATGAGAGGTATCACCTAATGTTGTGGATAGTTCTCATGGTAAGTTTTTCCGTTGAATATACAGTTATTAGTACCAATTGAGTGTGAATTAGAGTAAATAAAAAAATGTTTTTATGGTTGGTGATTACAGGTGCTGAAGTCATTCCCGAAGATGAATCTGTGACTTCAATGCATTTGTGTTACTTGATTAGTGATATCAGATTGGTGTGCAGGCACTCTGGTATGAAGAATATGTGAAAAGTTATTGCTGATAATCTTAATATTTTGCAGTTAAAAACCATGGAAAATATTCATAAATGTGAAAATAATAGTGGTCTATTACTTCTTAATGTTAAAAATATACTTCAATAATGTCAATTGACTAGGAGAGACCATTTTGTCTGTAACTTTAGGTTCTCTTTGGAGAGTCAGTACTCAGAGACCTAATTTTAAAGAATAATTGTTATGTTCAGTGAATGACTTACTTCATTCTGCACAAAATTTCTGCTCATACCTCTTTTACACAGACAGTTTGTAGTGATACGAATAATGAGAGTTTTAAGGTCAATGGGTATTCTGTTATTTGGATGCTACATAAACCATATTTTCCACATCTGATTTGGAAAGTTCTAATAAAATTTAATTTTATTTGAAGATGAAATTCATTCTGTAAAAGACAAGTCATTTTCTCAAATTTGGAATCCCTCTTGCTCTGTGAAGACAATTTATTTGGAAATGATGAATACAAACTTTTTGAGTCCCTGTTTTAGAGCCTATTTTCATGCAATTTTAAGATTTCTTTTTGGCTAAATATCTGGTCTGTAATATTTTTTTATTGTTAGTAGTGCCTATTAATTGATTTTTATTATTGGAATTGATATAAGTTGCATATGCAATGTTCTACTGTTCCGGCAATAATTGTTTCTCATGACAAATTCCGTCTTGATTGAATTTTTATTCTACAATTGGTGTACTGTTGTGTTTTGTTAATTTTCATGCCAATTACATTGTTAATGTGAATGCTGATCCCTATTAAATTGTGAATTATCTTGAGTCATGAATGCAATATTTGATTTCACAGCTCGGTTGTTAGAATAAATGTCCAGTTGTCAGAAAGTTCCAGGCTCGGTTCTTGGTGCAATTAAATATTTGCACTTTCATAATCTATTTTCAGATTTAAATTATGGCGCACAAGCTTTGTTGCGACTGTTACATTCCACTCTTCATAAATAATGTTTTAAAAGTTAATGTAGTTTCTCATTTAAGCCCATCTTTGGACAGCCAGACCCCTAACTGTGCATGTGTCAGATGGACATGGGTAAATATACTAATTTTGTCAAATAGTTATTGACTAGCAAAAAAAATTTTTAGGCTGCAACTAGTAAAAGCAGATCTTTCAAGGTATGCATAGAATGCTAAAAGTTCAATTTTTGGCACTAATGTTAGAAGTGGGACAGCGCTCAAATGTTCTGATAAAAGCAACATAGAAAACAAAATACTTTTGTGTGACTTAATCAGGTACTACTGTAACATAGTGCATAATTACATTATCTGTATTCTTGAATTAAAATAAAATCAAAGGCAGTAATACTGTTTAAAAATTTTATTTTTATATGATTTTATTTTGCTTGTAGGATTGGGGCACCTGACATGCTTTGTGATGCTATCTTTCCTACTCGCAAAATAAAATGGCATTTGTATCATAACTTTGTTTTACCAGGGCAAAGGTGTGGTATTGTTTTCATTTGTTTCTTTTCAACACTGTTCATGTGTAATGCTCTGTAATAATGCAGTATTGCATAGTATTCACGTTTATTTGGCATGTCTACAAACAAGTAAAGTTGCATTTCAGCTGGTGTACTGTGTTTATTGCCTTGTGTAATACAAAATTGTTAACACTAATGAAATGTTAAAAAAGTGTAATGTCAATATGTTCAATAAATACTTGATTTTTCTGCCCCAATTTTGACTTTTTTCCCATAAAATCCTTATGTAGTTTTTGATAATAATAAAAATTATTGTGTAGTTTTTGATAAATTAATGCTAATATGGGAGTGAATTTTTAAAATTCCCGCGTATCTGGTTAATTTCAAATTTACCGCTTACTTCTACGCTATTGGCTGTCCGTTTGCCCAATAGTAAGTAATACAAACCAATGTGGCGGACCGGATGCTGACAAATAAGGCTTCTTCGTTTAACATTGAGTGCCGTCTCTAGGAAATACTCTTTGGTTGCAACCAGCTACCTAAGGAGTAGATCTAGGGGCTGTCGGTGCCTCTACAATGCTATGTGCAAAATGTGGGCTGTTCCAAATAAAGCGATTTCTTGCACTTCCCAGTCTTTTGAATTGCCTGGGAGTTTAGACAAGTTCTTACACAAATTTTGCGGAACAAATCCCAGAATACGAAAACTATGAGGACGACCTGTGCTTTTCCGTCCCACATTCGGCTGATCTCAATTTCGGTCTTTGTTGCCATTATTATTATTATTATTATTATTATTATTATTGTTATTGTAGTAGTTGTTGTTGTTGCTTCATATTACAACAGATGTTATGAGTCGGCTGAGTATATAATCTACTCCAGGTTGCAACCAGCTACCTAAGGAGCAGATCTAGGAACTGTCGGTGCCTCTACAATACTTTGCGCAAAATGTGAGCTGTGCCAAATAAAGCAATTACTTGCACTTCCCAGTCCTTTGAATGACCTGAACGTTTAGCCAAGTTCTTACCCAAATTTTGCGGAACAAATCCCAGAGCTCCGATAACTATCGGAACTATCGGAGCCAAATATCTTGAAGAATGTTCTTCTCCGATGGGTGATTTCAGAAGTTATTCTGTCTTTATTTCAGTCTTGCAAAACAGATAGTGAGTCAGGAAATAAAATATGCACCATATTGCCAGAGCTCGTTATTTGTCACATAGCAATTAATACGGCGTACAGCTCAGATGTCTTCACTGAGGTTAGTAGATTCAGGGCTTCATTTTCACTGCTATCCGAAGAGTAAATTGCAGTGAGTTTCTCAAAGTCGAAGCTTTGATTGAGTATTGTAAGGATACAATGTGTATTACTGTGCTTTAAAAGATACTTGTATTGTTCAAACAAACATTATTTATTTTGCTTTATCGTCTCCTGTATTATTTCTGTAGTATACCTTTGGGTTCCGGCTCTCACACGCAACCAATCTTTATAAATGAGAGCTCTAAAGAAAGAGAATTTAACGGAGACTTGACGAATTTCATTTGACTTTAAAAATATGGATGATTTCTTTAAAAAACGCATCGAAATATTCATGTAAAATGCAACCCGCATCACATGTCAACCTACATCAGCAAATAACTCATAAACAGAGCGTTTTAGAGCCTTAAAAAGTAACGATTTGAGACCAAAGGCCTCAATGAAGCGTTTTTCACACCATAATCTACAAGATGAGACATTCTCCGATCCATTCAATTAATTTTAGGTTCCACGCTTCAAACTATCAAGGCCACCTCAACATTTCAGCCCTTCCTGCTGGTAGCAATTTTTGTGGCGACACGCTTAGAAGGCTTAGATTCGACAATCTTTATTTACGCTTTCTGTTAACACCGTAGTTTGTGCAGTCTGACGAGGTTTATTTGCATAATCATTAATTCAAAATTTGCTCTCCAGCAACAACTAGAAGTACTATTATAGTTGCTTAATACCTATACCTATGAAGATTGTTTCTTATGCGTGTAGTGAAACTATTCAATTAACGTTTTTTCATGGTCTGTAAGTGCTGTGTACTTAATGGTGGAAGGATATGGGTGTTCAGTGAAGAGTGAAGACTGTGTGTTTTACCTGTACCAATATTTTCGTTATCATTCGGTGAAATTTTCAAGTCAACGGGTTCAGACACGTAGCTTTCTCATTAGTAAAATGCTAATATTTTTGTAACTATCACAAAAAACTAAAACCTAACTGACAAAGAATATTGAATAATTACTTCAAATGTCTTTAAGTAAGTGTTGGGAATTGTTCCAAGCAAATTCTCCATGATATTGAATAAATATTTATTGAACATTTCTTTTACACATTAATTGCATTGCTTTTTATTTTTATTTGTAATTGTGTTAGTACATTGCAAGTTACCTTTATAGATACAAATAAGCACGTTTCGTTAAATACTTTCCCTCTTAGAATGAAAATAGAAGGATAGGGATGAGTGTGGGGTCTAACATGCGAGAGTTCTCGCACGGGTACGCAGAGGTAGTGGGGGAAAACGTGTGCTATGGCACAACACAAAGAACAAACTTTTTAAAGTAGCTAAAGTAAAATAGCTTGAAATAAATGGAAAACAAAAATCAAAACGCGCTAGCCTACAATACTACGTAAATCAATTAAAAAACAACTAAATTTAAAATTATAGAAAGAATAGTACAAGTCACCCGACAACTGCCAACGATCGCAGTCCAAACGCACCATTTAAATGTTGGCGGTTTCTGGAAGTATGTACACCAACGCCCAACTGCAAACTCATATTGTAAATAAAACACCGTTTGATATTAAACTCAAGGTATCGGTTCATTAAGGTATTAAAAATGCAAACATAATTTGAGCAACATTCCCATGTACCGAAGTGGGCTTATTAATGCCTACTAAATTGTTTCTAATGATAACAAATGGTATTTAGTACTCAAAGGTGAACACATTAGTTTGATTATTTTTTGGCTTGGAATTGTTTTTCTTGAGGTAGGTAAGGACGCAGAAAATAATTCAATACTTTTTAGTAAACAAATAATTTTTCACTTTTCTCACCCTAGCAAGCTGGCACCCTGACTCTCCAAAACCCACTCGGTTCTTCATAACAAATCAAGGAAAGTTAAATAATATTGCAATGAGTAGGTCTGTTCTTGCCCGATCCGGTATTTTCGCACTACTTTACTTGGCTTTCTCAAGAGTAAAAAACCTTTTCTATTATTTGACTATCAAGGAAATTGAAAAGCTAACTCTCAAGGAAGATTGAAACATTTCTTTAAATGTTGTTTTTAAAGAAGTATGAATTGTTCCAAGAACATCTCTCTATAATGTTGAATAAACGTAATTGAAAATTTGTTTCAAACATCAATTGCATTGTTATTTGTTTGATATTCTGTAAGTACATCAGTAGTTTATGAAACGGATAGACAAATGGGTAGGGAAAGGGTGGGATTTAACATGCGAGAGTTCTCGCACGGGTACGCTAGTTAAATATTGTTTATGTTATGCAATGTGTTATACACCCTTCTACTCAGTAGGAATTTCCTAGAACCATGATCCTATTACAAGGAGTATTCATTTCAACTTCACCAAGCCGGACAACAGGCATGTGCATTTACAGTAGGCAAATAAATTAACTAAGCAATCCAAGACATTTCTAGGAAAGATCCATATCTGAAAATCCGCTGCTTATTATAACCTTTACTTACGAATGGTAAACTGTTTTCTCGGAAACTTTCAACCCTGCGGTACGAATGGGATGTTTCTCGCCTAACTTCCAGAGGCGTGTGACAACTCTTATCTCTCGCTTACTGAGGATGACAAGCTGCGCGGCGGCGATTCCCACGTTTTGGAGACGCGGCCTAAGCAATGCAATGATAGAGATGGGTTCCGGAGTGCAATCTCAGCGGTCGTGGGCCGTTGTGACATTCCGTGCGTTTACAGTTTGCCGTGGCTTCAAAAGCAAATTAAGAGAATTATGAAAGCTTACATTCGCCTGGAGAAGATGACTTAACACAATAAGAAATCTAAAAAGGAGAAAAATGTAAAAAAAAAAGAATAAGAGGAAGAGTCTTCCCCTATTGTAGGTGAAATACCAAAGACTTTCTTCAAATTTGAAAAGTTTGTATGTAAACGAACATCATTTTTCCAATTCCAGACACACAGTTTGGTTTTCAGTGTAATCGTTCCACTAATCAATTACTTCGTTTAATAGAATTTATAGCAAATGCTTTTCATAGCAAAAGACACACTGCCGCTAAATTTCTAGGTATAGAAAAAGCTTTTGATAAGGTGTGACATGTTGGACAACAACTAGGAACTCCGCAATATTATTATTAAATTATTCAAAGTTTCTTGAAAACAGAGAGTTCTCCGTCAAAATTAATCCCATTCTTTCTAGGAAATAATTACCGGTTTCCTAAAATAGTAATACAATTAATAATATAATAATAATAATAATAATAATAATAATAATAATAATAATAATAATAATTGAGGAGGGTGGGAAGTAAGTAGAGAGGGAAGGGTCATGAACCTTTGGACTTCCTGTTGTCGGCCCATAGAGGGTACAGGAGAGAAACTGGTTTGGCACACCAGGCCACTGATTAGAGTGGAGGCCCGAACCTTGCATTAGCCAGCGAAGGAGGCTGCCTTCAGCAGTCAGTGAAAATCCCGTAGGGTTTAGTAATGCCGACTGGCGATCGGAGGGACCCCTTGCTGGGCCCTGCGGGGGGATGCCCCGAGGCCACTGTGGGTCGCAGTAACGGATGGCAGGAAACAACCCGAGGGTTAAGTGTGATCTGTGAACTCGAACTTGCGTCCTGCGAATCTTCAATTCAAACCAATGAGCAAAATGGATAGAACAAGCAATGTAATGAATCTTAACGTGCCTTGTTCTACCAATGTCCCATACCTGCTCAGAAACCGAGCTAATGTCACCTTGTCGACGTCTGGCCATCCCACGGATGCTAGTCCCAGGGACCCAGAGCCGGCAGTAGCTCGAAGCCATCGTCAGAGATGGACCCGGGATGAATTAAAGGAGGTGATGTGGTGCTTTTACTACGCAAAAGCGAAAAATGGGGGCTCTGAAATAGAAGTTTTCAAGGTATGGAGAGAGCGGAACCCAGATATGAGACCTACCCTAGACTCAAAGAAGCTTGCCAGTCAACGACGATACATACTCAGCAGTGGAAAATTCACAGCAGATCAACTTGCTGACATTGAGAGAAATGCGGAATATGTACTTCGCTCGAACAATCCACATGACGAACATGTAGAACTTGAAAATGATGATCCCGTGGAAGGTTCATCGCTTTCCAGTGAAACACACGTCAGTGGTGAAAACTCATCTGGCAATGAATTACACGATAAGGACATGATGCGAAATCTCCTTCGGCGCGAAATAGAAAGAGTTAGTCAACTTCCGTTTGAATCTCGCGAACCGTTGAGGAGAATATACGAAAATGCCAAAGCTAAAAGAGTGATAGAAACAGTTAATTCTGTCTTAAATGAGGTGGTGGAGACCCCAGGCAGAGATCTAGATATTACTGAAATCAATCACATCATATATGCAACTGGATATCTAGTATCTCAGATAATTTTGGGGCCAGCCAAGAACACCGACGGCCGACAGCAAAACAGAGTAAACAGCTCTGTACCCCCATGGATGAACAGAATTATGAAACGGATAGCCGACACCCGGCGTGAAATATCATTCTTAGCTGAGGCATCTTCTAAATCAACGCACACCTCTAAAGTTCAACGAAAAATATTCAATGTTGAACAAAAATACCAAATTGAAAATGACACCAGCAGGCTAATGGTAGTTGAGAAGCTAAAAGAGAAAATTCAAGCATGGGCTCAACGAATAAGAAGGTACAAACGTAGAATAGATTTCCGTGTACAGAACCGGTTGTTTGAAACAGACGCGAAGAGATTCTATCGCAATCTGACTCAAAAACCGAATGGCAAAGCTGTTACTCCTTCAAAAGATGACGTCGAAGCATTTTGGGCAGGAATCTGGGAAGAGAGCAGATCCTACAACAAAGACGCATCTTGGCTTCAATCTGAAGTTGATGCTGCCGATGAACTTGTAGAAACAGTGGAAGATGTTCACCAATTCTCGGAAGAGGACCTCTTCCAAGCAATTAAGAACATGGGAAACTGGAAGTCCCCCGGGATTGATAAGATCCAGATTTATTGGATTAAGAAATTAACAGCAATACATTCTCATCTAGCAAAGGCTGTTAATAAAATTTTTGAAAACCCAAAGGAAATCCCGGAATGGCTCACACGCGGCATCACGTATTTGCTACCCAAAGCGGGAGACAGCTCTTTGGCGAAGAACTACAGGCCAATTACTTGTCTGCCAGTACTGTACAAAGTTATAACTTCAGCTATAGCTGACAAAATGTATAGACATCTAGATAAGAATCATCTAATGCCAGCTGAACAAAAAGGATGTCGTAAAGGCTCTTATGGGTGTAAGGAAATCTTGCTACTGAATAAAGTCATCTTGAATGATGTAAAGAAACGCAAACGTAATTTGAGCATGGCTTGGATTGACTACCAAAAGGCCTTTGATAGTGTACCACACGATTGGATTTTGAAGACCCTGGAGATCTATCGATTTCATCCTAGACTTGTTGAGTTTTGCAAGGCTAGTATGAAGTCGTGGAGTACCAGGTTACTAATCCACAGCGGAAAGGAAGCAGTAGAAACAAGAAGTATTCAGATTAACAGGGGTATTTTTCAAGGAGATTCACTATCCCCTCTGCTGTTTTGCATTAGTTTGATCCCACTATCGAGACAGTTGTCGCAAGCTGACTTTGGTTTTAAGCTCCATGGTGATGAAAGGCCAATATCACATTTGTTTTACATGGATGATCTGAAAGTGTTTGCCAAGAATGAAGCGATTCTCTCCCAAATGCTGTCTGTCGTGAATGACTTTAGCAATGACATCTGCATGAAGTTTGGTCTTGACAAGTGTGCAAAAATCAATTTAAAAAGAGGGAAACTCACAACGTCTGAGAACATTGAAATTGATACGCACACTGTGATTCAAGATCTTGAGCCAGGTAAAACTTACAAATATCTGGGCATTGAAGAATGTGAAACCATCTCGAATGACAGAATGAAAGAGAGAATTCGTAGGGAGTATTATAGAAGAGTGAGACTGGTCCTGCAGTCCGCTCTGAATTCCAGGAATAAAATATCTGCAATAGGTAGTTTGGCGGTACCTGTAGCCGAATACAGTTTTGGACTAGTGGACTGGACTGAGCAAGAAATTCGCACCATGGATCGAAAAACCAGAAAACTGCTGACAATGCATCATGTTTCCCACCCTCGAGCTGATATACATAGACTTTATGTGGCACGTAAGGAAGGAGGAAGAGGCCTCAGACAAATTGAGGCCTCCTGGCACAACGCAATAGTCGGGTTGGGTAAGTATGTAGTCAGCCATCAAGACGACCCTCTAATGAGGCAGGTCATGAAATCTGACCGAAGAATGGGAAACAGAGGCATTGTTAGTGTAGCAAGAAACATTGCGAAGAAAACTAGGCAAGACACGTCGAATAACACAGACACTGAACTTCTGATGCTGCTAAACATGAAGTGTGAGACACAAAAAATGTTAAAGAAATTGTGGAGAGACAAACCACTCCACGGTCAATACCTAAAAAGAATGGACAAGGTGCAGATCAATAAAGATCAATCATTTATGTGGCTTAAAAGGGGAAGGATGAAGCCAGAATCGGAAGCACTTGTAATAGCTGCCCAAGATCAGGCCTTGAGAACACGACATTATGATAAAGCGGTTCTCAAAATTTCCCAAGATGACAAATGCCGCATTTGCCTGGAGCAAGTAGAAACCATTGATCATATTGTCTCAGCTTGTCCAATCCTAGCAAAGACCGAATACCTTAAAAGACATGACAGGGTGTGTAGCTACCTCCACTGGCAGATCTGTACCGCCCTCGAAGTTCCAAACACATGCCCCAAGTGGTACGAACACTCACCGAAACCGGTGACGTCTGTTGGATTGTGTACGATATTGTACGACCAACAAATTCAAACTGATCGCACGATAGCGGCAAACAAACCGGATATAGTTATCCGGGATTTGGCCAAAAAATCGTGTTTACTTATCGATGTTGCTGTACCTTGCGATCAAAACGTCGTTACCAAGGAGGCAGAGAAACGTCTTAAATACAAGAGTTTGGAAATCGAGATCAGCCGAATGTGGGGCATAAAAGCACAGGTCGTCCCGATAGTTATCGGAGCTCTGGGATTTGTTCCGCAAAATTTGAGTAAGAACTTGTCTAAACTCCCAGGTAATTCAAAAGACTGGGAAGTGCAAGAAATTGCTTTATTTGCAACAGCCCACATTTTGCGTAAAGTATTGTAGAGGCACTGATAGTCACCGAATCTGCTCCTTAGGTAGCTGGTTGCAACCTGGAGTAGATTTTATATTCAGCCGACTCATAAGATCTTTAGTCGTGATGTAGTGGAATAATAATAATAATAATTGTAATTGTGAGAAAGTTCTTGGGAGATGAGCTTGACTGAACTCAATTACCGTTCAACTAAGCGCGCACGGCCAGTGAGTGCCATGTGGATGTGGATGTGAGAATGGTGTAGTAGTACGGGTGTAGGTGTACGGTAGTACGGAAGTAATGGTGTAATGGTACGGTAGTGGATGGTTTATATGAAAGTGTTATTTCTATAATATATTTAAATTGAATTTGATTTGTGTTCTGATCAAGCAAAACAAAGTGTAAATTTTTGTAATGCGTCTTGAATCTGAATTCTGATGTATTATGTAATGTCCAACATTGTTGAGAAAGTTAATAAATCAAAATAATCATTTCCCTAATGCGAAAGTAACAAAATTGCAATGACATGAAAAAGATTTTCTCTAACAGAGTGGAAGAATTTGTGTGTGCTGACTTACAAGGTGTGAAAGTCAAGTTTGTTCGTAGTTTTCTGAGACATAATTTGGTAGAAGAAAGTCTGTGTAGAGATTGTTATTTAATGCTCTGCCGCAAGTACTTTAATGTATAAATTAAAACCAATGGAAATGAAAAATGACAGAACAAAACTCTGAAATTGAATAATGTTAAAATAAAAAAAACTAGAGATAGTACCGCAGCACATACTGCTTCATATTACTTCTCAACTTGCACTTTTTGTAATTCAGAGATTTTAACGAAAATTAGTTCCGCGCCATTCTTTTAATCATTCGTTCTGCTATCCGTGGAGGAAAAATGAAAGAAAAAAATTGGACCGTTTTTTGAGAAACAAATGTGCCCTTATTTTGCGCCAAGTTACACGAAAGATACTCATATTTTCAAAAACGTGAACATGATCTTATTTAAAGATCCATATTTTAGGAGCATATTTCATTAAAAAATCTCAATCTTCAATTTCATAGTTGAAGAAACTTGCCCAAAAATCTGCACTTTTGCAATTTTCAAAAACTTTGGGATTTCAACAAACATGCGACCTGCACCATTCTCTTAAGCACCCTTTACGCTATCCAAAGGCCAAGTTTGATCAAAAAAATTGGTAACTTTTTTGAGAAAAGTTTAAAAACATTTTTGAGGCTTCATGTAAAGTACACTAAAAATGAAAATATACATACATTTGAAACTCCCGGGTTCACTCAGATTGATTGGGGAATATAAGTTTTGCAAAAATGAACGGTTTAGGCATAAGGACGTTACAGGCATTGAGTACAGACGGACAGACAGACGTTTGCCCTCAAGCGAATTTTCGGTATCAAGGACCCTCAAAACATGGATTCTGACTACACCATGTGTTAGAGGAATATTTCTCTTCTTATCAAGTATCTTCGTAAGACAGAGGACGTAAAAATAATGCGTATTTAACTCCAAAGTAATTACTTATTTTCAATAAAAAATTCATTTTATTTTTCTCCCATTCTTATAAAATGTATCATTCTTTCTCCCGCATTCTAGTCTCTGCCCTTTATGTTAACAAAAGTCATAATGATTTTGATTACAGGTTTTTAGAAGTCTCTGAAGATTTTCATTTTATGAGAAATAATATTGATAAACGTAGAGAAAAGAATTAAATATCTCCATTCTCTACCTTACAAATTAATGTCAAAAAATGGTACACACGGTTGTATTTTATTGGCAACATTTACGTCTGTCTTGTAGTGTACACCTCAGGCCGCTAGAGGCAGCACAATCACATGTCGCTTGTGCCACCCATGCTAATTTGCCCGAGTTTCCACTATTATTTTTTATACTATTTCATTATGGTACTGTATCCAGAATGATAAAAAACATTACAAATAGTGCATTGGTATTTAAATGTTCCAATCTGTATTTATTATTATTATTATTATTATTATTATTATTCCATTACATCACGACTAACGATCTTATGAGTCAGCTGAATATAAAATCTAATCCAGGTTGCAACCAGCTACCTAAGGAGCAGATTCGGTGACTATCAGTGCCTCTACAATACTTTACGCAAAATGTGGGCTGTTCCAAATAAAGCAATTTCTTGCATTTCCCAGTCTTTTGAATTACCTGGGAGTTTAGACAAGTTCTTATTCAAATTTTGCGGAACAAATCCCAGAGCTCCGATAACTATCGGGACGACCTGTGCTTTTACGCCCCACATTCGGCTGATCTCGATTTCCAAACTCTTGTATTTAAGACGTTTCTCTGCCTCCTTGGTAACGACGTTTTGATCGCAAGGTACAGCAACATCAATAAGTAAACACGATTTTTTCGCCAAATCCCGGACAACTATATCCGGTTTGTTTGCCGCTATCGTGCGATCAGTTTGAATTTGTTGGTCATACAAGATAGTACACAATCCAACAGACGTCACCGGTTTCGGTGAGTGTTCGTACCACTTGGGGCATGTGTTTGGAACTTCGAGAGCGGTACATATCTGCCAGTGGAGGTAGCTACACACCCTGTCATGTCTTTTCAGGTATTCGGTCTTTGCTAGGATTGGACAACCTGAGACAATATGATCAATGGTTTCTACGTGTTCCTGACAAATGCGGCATTTATCATCTTGGGAAATTTTGAGAACCGCTTTATCATAATGTCGTGTTCTCAAGGCCTGATCTTGGGCAGCTATTACAAGTGCTTCCGATTCTGGCTTCATCCTTCCCCTTTTAAGCCACATAAATGATTGATCTTTATTGATCTGCACCTTGTCCATTCTTTTTAGATATTGTCCGTGGAGTGGTTTGTCTCTCCACGATTTCTTTAACATTTTTTGTGTCTCACACTTCATGTTTAGCAGCATCAGAAGTTCAGTGTCTGTGTTATTCGACGTGTCTTGCCTAGTTTTCTTCGCAATGTTTCTTGCTACACTAACAATGCCTCTGTTTCCCATTCTTCGGTCAGATTTCATGACCTGCCTCATTAGAGGGTCGTCTTGATGGCTGACTACATACTTCCCCAACCCGATTATTGCGTTGTGCCAGGAGGCCTCAATTTGTCTGAGGCCTCTTCCTCCTTCCTTACGTGACACATAATGTCTATGTATATCAGCTCGAGGGTGGGAAACATGATGCATTGTTAGCAGTTTTCTGGTTTTTCGATCCATGGTGCGAATTTCTTGCTCAGTCCAGTCCACTAGTCCAAAACTGTATTCGGCTGCAGGTACCGCGAAACTACCTATTGCATATATTTTATTCCTGGAATTCAGAGCGGACTGCAGGACAAGTCTCACTCTCCTATAATACTCCCTACGAATTCTCTCTTTCATTCTGTCATTCGAGATGGTTTCACATTCTTCGATGCCCAGATATTTGTAAGTTTTACCTGGCTCAAGATCTTGAATCACAGTGTGCGTATCAATTTCAATGTTCTCAGACGTTGTGAGTTTCCCTCTTTTTAAATTGATTTTTGCACACTTGTCAAGACCAAACTTCATGCAGATGTCATTGCTAAAGTCATTCACGACAGACAGCATTTGGGAGAGAATCGCTTCATTCTTAGCAAACACTTTCAGATCATCCATGTAAAACAAATGTGATACTGACCTTTCATCACCATGGAGCTTAAAACCAAAGTCAGCTTGCAACAACTGTCTCGATAGTGGGATCAAACTAATGCAAAACAGCAGAGGGGATAGTGAATCTCCTTGAAAAATACCCCTGTTAATCTGAATACTTCTGGTTTCTACTGCTTCCTTTCCGCTGTGTATTAGTAACCTGGTACTCCACGACTTCATACTAGCCTTGCAAAATTCAATAAGTCTAGGATGAAATCGATAGATCTCCAGGGTCTTCAAAATCCAATCGTGTGGTACACTATCAAAGGCCTTTTGGTAGTCAATCCAAGCCATGCTCAAATTACGTTTGCGTTTCTTTACATCATTCAAGATGTCTTTATTCAGTATTATTATTATTATTATTATTATTATTATTATTATTATTATTTTAGTGTGATATTTTCATGCATTAGCAGAAACTGTCCCATATTTTTAATGCACACATCTCCTTATTTAGCCATATAGCCTTCGTCCCTATTTCAGCTCATGTGTACACATCGCCTCGTTGTGGCTCACTGTCCGTGAGGCGCCATTGCCTTTCTAAAGAAGACTAGCCGGCGTCGGCCCTCATCATTATTCGCTGTGGTAAACCTCCACTGGGGATCAAGCATATTCGTCTATTTAAAAAAGAAGTTACCGCTAGGACTGCAGAAGGGAAAAAACTCCGTAACTAGAAGGTTAATACTCCAAATCCAATTATTTGAGAAATTAAGTAAACTCCATTTCATGTCCGCGCAAGTGTTATACATTTATTCTGAAAGTGACAGAACTTTAAATTCTTTCTGTGGAGACATAGCGCATCACAATAAAATTGAATCACAGAAGATTGAAATCTATTTATTTTGTTAGTGATATAATTCCAATGGTACGGCTACATGGTTTTCTACAAATCTCGTGATGTGTGATTTTCGAGATATTTATAGTGTCTGCAACGGTACGATGATAACGAGCTTTATCCAGATTTGAGCAATAAAAATAATATAATTATATATCCCATTTTCGTTTACAAAAATTAAACCTAATGATATATGTGTTAAAAGACCTTCAAAACTCTATGAGAAGAATGAACAATATTAACAAAATGGTGTCTGTCATTGGCTCAAAATTAGATGAATTACTTGTAGATTTGTCAAACAGAAGTCTTTTATAATTATGTACAAGTAAACCTTCGATCAAGACATTCAAGACATGTGCTTGATTAGTTTCTATTTATTTCAAGCATTAATCATGCTTATTTCACTGATCTGCAGGTAGGAACCTGACGATTTCAAGAAGATAAGAAAACTGAATAGTAGTAGTAAAGCGAGTATTCTACAGCTGTCGCCGTTTCTCGCTGCCTAATCTCCATTCCTTTCGATCTTCCCAAGCATCATTTTCTAAATGTCTCGCCGCCATCATTGATCTTATGTCTTCCTCCCACATCCTTCTTGGCCTTCCTTTATATCTTCTTTCTTCAGGATGGTATTCCCACATCATCTTTGGCAATCGCTCACTGTCCAACCTTCTTAAATGCACATACCATAGGAAAGCCTTTGTTTCTATCAGTTCTAAGGTTGATTTTCCAGGTTTCATTATTTCTATTATTCTTTGATTTTTAATTCTTTCCTTTCTTGTAACCTGAGAACACCGCCTCCAGTATTCCATTTCTGTTCCTTAAATCCTCCTTCTATCCCTAGCATTAATAGTCTATAACTCATCTCCATAGGTGAATAGACTTTCAACAATTTTTTATAAAATGTAATTTTTGTTTCTTTTTATATTTGAATTCCATGTCAACGTATGTAAAGATCTTATTACTTGCCTACCTCTATTCTTTTTGTTTAAAACATCTTTGCTATCATGACCATCGCTTATTAAAGTTACACCCAGATAGTTGAATTCCTTTACACATTTAATTACACATTTAATTAACTGTGGGTTAACAGGTCCTGACCATTGCATACCACTATCATATATTTTGTTTTAGATGTATTAATTTCAAGTCCTCACTTTTCATATTCTTCAATTAATTTCGAGTCATGTAGAGGATATCATCCTCGTCACTGGCTGGGACTACTCGGTCGTCTGCATACATCAAGATATAAAGGAAATCTCCACCAATAGGTATTCCCATGCCCTTACATTTTCTTTTCCAGGTGTGAAGAACTCGTTTAATGTAGATTTTAAATAGAGTAGGGGATATACAACAACCTTGCCTTAGGTCTTTATTTATTTTAAAAGCTGAAGAACTATTTGCACCAACTTTTACGCAGGTCCCGGAGCTCTACCACTTTTCATTGCCATGAGGGCCTTACTGACTTTCCTTGTTATTTGTGGAACATTTTCCTCAGTTTCATGAGTTTCATATGAAATGTTCATCTACTCTGTTCTACAAGTATTTTCAGTTAGTAAATATTCGTAGTAGATTTCAATTTTTCCAGGTCTATTGGATCCACTTTCCAACGAACTTTTTTATTCTTCCGGACTGTATTGACAAATTTCCATGCTTCTCATGACCTTGTACTCCCCATTAATTTAATTTCTTCTTTGCATCTAATTCTATAGTATTTTTTTATTCTCGACATATTTATTTTAACACCTACTCTGCATCTTACATATATTTGTCTATCTTGATAACATCCCGTAGACAACCACTTTTCGTAAGCTTTTCTTTTTTCTTGAACCATTTCCTCGAGTTCCTCATTCCACCATTCACATCTTTTCTGTATCTTTCCCTTGATGCCGACAGTTAATTCTGCAGAATTCTTTAAAATGTTTTTAAGATTTTGGTACATTAGGTTGGCATTTTCCATTGGCATGGTACTAATACCTTGAGCTACATATAATTGTTATTTAAACCTTGTTGAAGGATTCTGAAACTTACATACATTAAAAACATTCTGTTTGGGAATACTATTTTCTTGTCTACGATCTTCAACTACATAATTTACGTACTTGAAAAGGGCAGAGGATCTTAAAAAGGACAGAAAAATGAATGTGCCGCAAAAGTAAGATTAAATTAATATTTAATCTGTTTTAATAATTGATATTATCATTTCCAACTTTTCTTAGAATGGCATCTACCGAGTTGGCTCACCAACGTCATTTTTACGGTGGTATTATTCTTTACACCCACAATATTCCGCGAAGCAACAGTGTGCTTACTCATATCATCTTCAGTTAAACAAGTAATCTTATACGACAAAACGCACCCAATTCCATCCCCGATGTTTTATAATCATTTAACATTAGAGCTCGATATCTGGAAACTAGTGTCAGTGAAGCTCTATCACTCTTAAAATTACTCCTCCATGCTAAGAACATCTGCCCACCTGCTTACAATACTGCCTCTGGTGTTAATGTGGGTTCATAAAACACCTTCGCTAAGGTATGGAGACTTTCATTTTTTGAAATAATTTCACAATACGTAATTTTCCCTTTCTGTACACAGAGGAGATTGTGTCGCACCCACTGAACCCATGTACGAAAAGAATGTATTTTGCCAAACTAAATGTTCGTAAATTCAGAGAGGAATATGCTTTCATCTCCACCTTTCCTCTCCCTGGTTTGACAAAGAAAATATTGGATTTTGGAAGATAATAATATTAACATGATCAACAAATCAATATCTTCACCTATAATTGCTATTTTCTTGTTAGATTCTTCTTCCTCAACTACGCATCGCACAATCATTCTATCAGCATCAATCTCAGCTACCCTTGTTTCTATACCATCCCTGATCATTATCTGAGAGAGGAGATTTATAAACTTTGTTTTGTTTTTTTACTTTCTCGTAAACATACGTTTAAACGGAGCAATATGCATAGTATACGGAAAGTTATGTAATGCTGCGCGAAAAATTGGCGGATTTTCGGCAAATGACTCCTAATTTTTCTTCAAAGTTTTCGATGGGATAGCATCATATTAAAGTGCAATTTGCATTAGGATCTTTTTTGAGTTTTTTTTGTTATTTCGAAAATTACAAAAAAATAATTTTTTGAGAGATCTCTCACACCGTTAAAATACACATTTCTTCCAATTTGTAAACACTGCATTTGTTTGTGTGCTTCAAATCACTTAAATCTTTTTCGAAATCTCAAACATTTTCTGTGAAAAAGAGTATCAAATTTCAAATTTACAGTAGCCCCTTAAAAACCATTTTCTTAAAAAAGGCTCCAAATTTTTTTAAAGAAAGTAGTCACAGATTTTACTGTTCTTGTAAGATTCTTAAAATAATATTTCCGTTCTACTATTAGAACCAGTGGTTCTACAGAATGGCACAGACTTTCCCTTATTAGTTTTCTGTTTCCTTGGGTCAGAGCTAGCTATTCGGAATTGACACATACTCTTGCCAGTTTCCATCTATCGCTGCCCAAATTACTCTTTTAAACATTTTCGTAATTTTTCGGTTTCCTAATTGTTGAACAGAAATATTAATTTTAGTATATTAAAGAACACAAAAACTTCTTCCTATATGGTAATTTTCTTTTAAAAATTTGAAGCCGTTCTTAAGAAAATGGCATTCAAGAGTTACTAAAAGAAGTGAAATTTGAAGCTGTTTTTCACAGAAAATTTTTGAGTTTTCAAAAACTTCATTTGAAGTAATTTGAAGCACTTACACACAAAAATATAATAATGTTTACAAATTGTTGGTAATGCATGTATCAAATATGTGAGAGATCTTTAAAAAAATTATATTTGTGTAATTTTTGAAAAAACAAAAAGTACCTCAAAAAACTTTACGTTATATTAAAGAGTGCAATTAGTCCTGTCTGTTCCAAAAGTTTAAACAAAAAAAATTGGTATCATTCATGCGAAAATGGCATTTGAGCTTCTCAAAAGGCGGAATTTTGGGCTATTTTTCACAGAAAACTTTTGGGTTTTCGAGAAACATTACTTGACATCCCATTCTCATTAAAATGAACTAACGGAAAGGGTACCAACTGATTCTTCAGAAGCTATTGCATATCCTTCTCATTCTTCTTGCAAATAGCTATTCTTTTAAATATGAACAGAGGATCGTAATTCATTTTGATAGTGCTCCCCTTGGATCCCAATTTGAGCAATTCCTTTTACAAGTGATACAAGTGAAGGAGATTCTAAAACTGGAGGATGCCGAGTTAACCACTCTAACAACTTCAACACCCCACCGCTATTTCGTTTCGTACTCCCGAACCCCAATTCCCTGCCACTGCTCCGTCTAGGAATGCTTCTGTTACTGAGTTTTACTTCCCCCTCAATATAAAGTGATTGCCTGCTGCTCTTGTTGAATATTCTGGAGTGGTTTTCGTGTAAGACTGGGAGTAAATTTTACTTGTTAGCTTCACCATAAGCATTTTTGTGAGTATGTATTACTCATGCTGATTACACTAGCTGGACTAAGAGAAAGGTTTTGCATATCGCAGCCTCTCTCTACGACCCTTTGGGTTTAGTTACACCTGTAACGATAAGATTCAAAATGTTTTTGCAGTCTCTTTGGAAGGAAAAGCTGGAATGGGATGTTAGTCTAACATCAGACTTAGTCTATCAGTGGGAATGCCTACTGGTAGAGGTACCTTTATTGACCAAATTCATTTTTTGCATATCGCAGCCTCTCTCTACGACCCTTTGGGTTTAGTTACACCTGTAACGAGCGTCCTTGAGCAACTCTCTGAATCCTTGAGCAACACACTGGAAAATGATAGTGTAAAAATTAGTTTTAACAATAAGAGAACGTTAGCTAATACTGTATTCAGCAACACCAAAGACAGAATTGATAAAGCTAATATGAGCAATATAATTTATTCTGTCCCTTGTGGGGGTTGCGACAAAAGTTATATTGGACAAACTGGCCAGTACTTAAAGAAAAGATTATACCAACATCAATACGATATCAAAAAGAAATTCCATTATGTGCTCTAGCACAACATGTCCATGAATCTAGACATAGATTCAATTTTGAAGGTACTAAGATCTTGGACAAAGAAAATAACTATAATAAAAGATTATTGAAAGAGATGCTCTTCATCACCAAACACAAGACAGTCAACAAAAAAACTGACATTGACAAACTCAGCAGAACTTATGTTAATCTAATCAGATAATTCCTGCTTGCATAATTCACCTTCACTCATTTTCATTGTAAGTTATGCATAATTTGATTACATCATGGGCGTGGGAGTTTCCATGATCCATGGACCTTTCTGTTTCTGTATATCGGGTTAGCTCCTTACTGATTACACATATCCCAATTTTTCTTGTTTCCTTGATTGTGCTTCCCATTCCATCATAGCTAACGGGTTTGCAACTTTCTGATGGGTTACGATTAGCTTCACACAATACTTTCAAACAATACAATAAAATTCAAATATAACAAGCAAATAACTAAAGCATAAAACAATTTTGTGTTGCTCGGCCAGTTTAAGTGATGGAATCTAGTATGGATGCCCCTTGCATATACTATATATGTATTATAATAAAATAAATATATATTATAAAAAATATTCATATATAAAAAAATATAATAATAAAAAAAGATAAAACTAAAATCATAATTTTTCTGTCAGTAATTGATAACAACCAGTGATGTACAATAGACATATTCCATCAGATCCATCCAATAGACATATTCATGGATAGGTTTTATTTTTATATACTAGTTTTTATATATATATATATATGTATATATATATAATTATATAATTAATTACCAGCTTATGAGTGTGTGATCTCACCTTGACTCCTGTTGTACCGGATGGTTCTCTGGATAGCCATTGGTTAGCCCCCAAGGTATACACTGTTCATTCAGGAACATACAGGCATGCTGTCCTGTGTGGCTTGTTTCTCATGATGTGAACCTTCATATTTTCTATGTAACTTCCCACGCATAGTAAGGTATGTGTCCTATTTCTTCATTATTTAATATTACATAAATTAATTACAAAGGGTAAAAACAATAAACAACAGACTAATATGAATGTAATTCTGGTAGTGCTACTATATACAGTATTAACATAGATTTAAATATATATATATATATATATATATATATAAAAAAAGTTGTTGGTTGTTGTGTACATAGACGAAGAGTATCAGCCTTTTGCGTGTTTGTAATTATATATTCAATGTTCAATGTTTATAAAAAAAATTTTTTTTTGTAATTATCACTATGTAAATATTTTACTAAACCGTGTTGTGAAAACTTGTCCAGCCCTGAAGATGGAGCTATAATAAACTCCGAAACGTCGGCAAACTAATATACGTTATTTTTTGGACCAACACCCGTGAACCCGCAATGGAATTGTCTACAGAAAATGGTCATGAAATACAGCAGAAATTCATTTTTCCTAGAAGGATGACAATTGATGGAGCTAGCAGTATAATTCTGGCTGGATTCTCTGACGCATCGTCAAGGGCCTACGGCGCTTGCATTTTCCTAGTTTCTGTGGCCCCTCAAGGGCAGGTCAGTCATCTAATAGCCTCAAAATCAAAGCTTGCACCTTTAGCTGCGCCACATAATTCCAGACGAGGAATTGTAGTGCCAATGCGGAATATAATTGCTTACTTCACTCCTTGTTGCCTTGCATTCCTCAGCATGCCCAAGGGAGATATATTCTCTCATAAATGCCACATAGTCCCTCCTTAGCTTCTCATCTCTTTGAAAACGTTGTTCTAATGACAACATGAATTGCCTTGCGATGTGATATGACCTCCCCAATACCGAAGGATCTTGCATAAAGGGTAACGACACAGAAAAATGCCCAGATGGCAACCTTCGCGTTGTCGCTAAAAATTAATTTCGGCTGGATGATTTATTTCCTCTACTTTTGAAAGGGATGCCTCATTTGCCCGTATCTCTTCCCAAATACCTCGCATATCAGATTCTACATTGTTTAACAGTGCATTTTGAGCTTCAAGCAGGAAAAAACAGTTTGTATTAGGACATGCCTCAGTTTTAATTTTTGGAAATTGCCCAGCTATTACAGCTCCTAATTCAGTGTCAAAGATGACAGGACTTTCACTAGGCGTCGAAATTTTAGCCTTGAAAATTTCAAAGAATACTGCAAAGTTTAATAATATATCCACCTTGTTTGCTAGGTGGAAAGACTCATCGGCTAATTTGAGATGTGATGGAATTCTAATTTTGGTTACATCTATCGAGCTTTGGGGTATTTTAGATGAAATTGACGGCACAATTAGACAAGGGACTGATGTTTGCCAATCACTAACACGAGATTTGATGGTTAGGTTAACCTTCCCATTTGAACCTGATTTCAGATAATTTACTGAGTGGATTGCAAAATTACATTTGGATCTAGAGATACCTAGTAACTGCACCAGAGATTCTGTTATAAAGCAGATCTCGCTCCCTGAATCTAATAGTGCTCTCGCGGGTACATCCATTCCTTGTTTATCTCTTACATAAATTATGGCCGTAGGCAGTAGGATTTTCTTGAATCACCACATGCCAAATGTGTTAACGTTTTCTCAGTTTCTATATTACCTATCATGCATTCTTCTCCTGCTATGGAATCCTCTGACTGAACCTTTAGGTGAGTTACCAAGTTTGGCTTTGAAACTACATTATCATTTGCTAACCTAGTAGCAGAAAAATCTTTATTTTTGTTATAATTTTGGTCATGCAGCAAGGAATGGTGTTTCTTACCACACTCTCTACAACGTTTTTTGCTGCAGGGGTGGCCTGCACTAGCCTTGAATAAACAGTTAATACATAGGGAGTGTTGTCGACACACCTTGGAGCGATCCGATACACTGAATTGTTGAAATTGGGCACATTTGTAGAGTGGATGACTGTCTGGACACAAGATGCACTGCATGGCATCCGACACCTTAATACTGAGTACTTTTTGGCTGCTCGAGGGTTGATGAGGCTTTCCAACTGTAACAAAATTTGATTGGGGCCTTTGAGAGATATCTTCATTGAGCTCTAAAGCGTTTACTCTTTGGTTGAGAAAGTCTAATAATTCTTGTAAGCCTGTCATCTTTTTGGCAGAACTGTGGGAAAGATACCATGATTCTCTGGTTTTTAAGTCTAATTTTGATAATACTAAATGCTGTAGAATTACTTCACCCAAATCAATGTCCAATGACACTGATTTTAAACCACTCCAGTTCATGGCAATTTGAGAAATAAATGGTTTAAGGGACGATGCATTGCTCTTAACTTGTGGCAAATTGAGCAAGGCTTTGATATGAGTATCTAATATTTTCGCCTTATTTGAGTATTTTTTAATTAACAATTCCCACACTCTTTGAAAATTACCTCCTGACACGCTTAAGGTACTTACTAAATTATAAGATTCACCTTTCAAGTGTGCTAATAAATGCATGTATCTTTCAATATAAGTAAGTGTTTTATTATTCACCACTGCGGTTAAGAAAATATCATGAAATTTTGGAAATTCATCATATAAACCACGAAAAACGGGCAACTTTACATGAGGCAAGCTTGTGTTGTTGTAATGTAATCTTTCGGTTGGAGTATCTAATGCGGGGAGACAATGACTTTTGATGTTCATAACCCTAGCCTCAACACTTTCGAAGGGGGGGGGTCAACTCAGCTAGTCCTTCCTGTTTTAAAATGTCATTGAATTCTGTTCTGGCATCAGCCTAAATTTCATTTACACGTTCTATGATACATTGTATATTCGACCTGCTAAGGTCTGAGAGTGATTTTAGACTCTCTTCGATTCTAGTTAATGCTGATTCTATAAATTCCCAACGCAATACTGTCTGCTTCCTCAAAGGCATTTTAAAGGGAGTTTCTACTTAGTAGAGGGGGCAATTTATGAAATCTTATGCTCTCATTGTTAACACCATGCACTGATTTGCGGTATGTTGCCAGCGATCGCGAAAATACTTGAAAGGTCACCTTATACTGCAATATTATGCTACACCATGCAACACTACTAAGACAATACTGAAAACACAATTTGCTATGATTCCTGCAGGTTGCTGATTCCCGTGTTTCTGGCACCAATTTTGTTAAGGCGGCGATATAGCTCCTTTTTCAGATTTGGGTTATTGTTCAATTTTTTGGGAGAGCGGGCATCAGTTTTGGTTACGGCGAGACGAAATGTTATGGTATGCTCGTTCGCTCGTTCGATCTCTGAAAAGACACAGTATACCCTTCTTATTAGAAGATAGTATAAATAAATAAGCAATCAGGGAATAAATCGTTCAACCCGTTACCTCAGTCTCACACAAAAACAATGCCTTCTTTAAATCTGTATTGCACAAAATTCCACTCGTGCAAGCACATGCGTTTCTCGCGGCAAAATGGTTGTTCTTTGAAATGTTTCATAAAAGGCGACAAGTTATGCCAACCTTGCTAAGTTAAACTGTTCTCATGGAACGTTAATGCGAGCGCACTGAAGCTCGTTCACTGGGCGGAGCGACTACTTTGAAAAACTGTTTTTTCCGTTTGAATTTGTGTTTCAATGCTGTCATTGGTTTAAAAAAGAAAACAAAGGAAATCTGGTGTGTCTAAGTAATTTTCTCTGCACTGGTGCTTTGGAGTGCAGTCTAGACGGTGCTGCGACCTTGCGACGAAAGATGAAACTGTTACGAAACAGCTTTTGGGTCAAATACTATTATGACTACCAAAGAAATCGAATATTTCCGCGCTTTTTCGCCATCAGCACGCGGATTTGGAGGGAATTTCCCAGTCCACGCGGTACGTTCAAAATGCAAATTCTGAGCTAGTAATAAAGGGCCAAAGATTGTTATAAAAACCAATCTCCCGCCACGGCGCCAAATATGAATATGAAATGTATGTGCCAACACATCCTTTGCATCCATGTAATGCATTTCGGTAAAATACACTCATTGTCATAAAAAAATCTGCACCCGGAACGACCCTACTGATCCGCTTCCAACTCGGTGGGTATTTTGCACACCATTCGCTAAGCCAATGATTTCGTTTTCACTCTGGGGGGTCGGGGGTAGGGACGTGACGTCGCGCTCACCGACCGAGATAAGAGTGCCTCGAACGGCCACACCGGCTACTGTGACATCGGGTAACGTCGCCAGAGAGTCACCTGAACGTACATTATCCCTAGGCGACGCGTTCGACAGCCAGTTGTCCAGTTGGACGCGTTCGAGAGGGGCCGCATCGTGGGTGCGGCAGGCTGGTTGGTCCTTTCGCCGTATTGCTCGCCACACCGGTCGTACGGACACCACCATCGCCCGCTGTTGTCGGCAATGGATTGAGGAAAGCACGACACACGACATGCGGGATCTGGACGCCCTCCAGGCACCACTATGAGGGAGCACCGACGGATTGTCCGCCACACGTGAGAAGATCCAATGGCAACGATAATGCTATTCATGGATACTCTGCCATGGCTAGCCGCATCGCCATACTTCTCCCCGATCGAGAATGTTTAGGGTGCTATGGAGCGTGCGATCAGGACCCCGCTCCTACCCACCAATCTGCATGAACTGCGCTCTCAGGTGCAGGCTGCACAGGACGCCATTCGAGACCTGTACATCGTAATGCCTCGACGATTGGACGTGTGTATTCGCCATCATGGCAGCCCCACCCCATACTAACATGTACGATCTGTGGCCGTGTAGCACAATAAATATTGGTCCTATAAATGAGAAAACGTTATCATTTTGTATGCATGGTACCCTCTTCCTGCGTGCCAAAAATGATTGCAATCCGCCTTGTCCTTCTGGGTGCAGCTTTGTTTTTATGTCAATGAGTGTATTATTACAATTTGGTTATTATCGGTGGTAGTAAATAAAACAGTTTACTATATTTACATTGCCATTGGATGCACAATATTAGAGTGCGGTTAACAAGTTTGGTACTCTCTATTTCTTTCCCAGAAGATGTAAGTGATAGAATATGAAGAGAGAATTCGGCTTATATTAGACGAGCTGGACGCGGAAGGCTTCGATGAAGATGTTAGTTGGTAGCAGATCCAGGGAGAATGCAAAGAATTTCTTCACCCAAGATCAGCAAGAACCTACGAACGATTATTCACAAAGCGCTGCGAACATCAGAAAGATAGGAACCTGAAGCTCAGAAGGGTTCAAGAAAATATTGCGCCTTATGCCACTACACGAAGAAGAGTTACACAACAACTTACTGTTCTGTTTGTGAAAAACCAATTTGCGGTGAATACCAAAGAAAGTATGCAATTCTTGCCCATGAACTAGAAAATATCTTCTTGAATTGCCTTTCATTTTATAAGTGTTTTCATTTTATTCTTTGTGCTGGTTTTTTGATTCATTTCAAATGTGTCGGAAATATAATGTTTGGTATAGTTTTGCATTACCATTTTTAAAAAAATTCTCAATTTTTGGAGATACTACCCTTTAAGTCCCAGGGTTCCGAAAATTGCAAAAGTTAGTAAATAATAAAGTTGTAAAGCCAGTCCGGATACCAGAGATTGCTAAAGCAGTAGTGCCTTGGCGATCTCGGACGGAAGGATTGCGGGAGCCCCGCTTCAAACATGGGTGAGTTTGTGTTTGTATGTGGGTGTCGTCCTTTCACCCTTCATGATCATCATCATTTCATCTTCCATTTCTCTAGGGCTAACAATTATTAGGGATAAAAATCGGATCCAGCTAAACGCAGATCCCTTGATAAATTCCATGCACCTGCCACCGAGATAATGTTAGCGCCGGTAAGTGCAGGATGAATGCACGCGTGGTTCAAGACTGCCTATTCGCGGGCCAAAAAAATGCGTTTGTAACTCTACTAGTTTAATTGTTTTTAACTGAGAACATTTTTTTATTTAGAAAAGAGGTTAGTACCTAATTAGTTTGTAGCATAATCAGTGGCGAAGCGTCAGGGTAGGCAGAGTAAGCTGAGCTATCCGTAAGAATCTTGAAGAAGGCGGGAAATATATCTTCACTAACAAAAGAAAATTGTCAATTTATAATGTTATTTTAGCCAATTTATACCGTACGTATGCGCACCAAGTTAATTTTTCTCTTCTTATGCGCATTCAATGCCAAGTGTCTTTGTCACCGCCCGGTGCATCGGGCAGGCTGGGGAGTGAGACTCAGGCCGTTCCGCTTACCAGACAGTTTGTTGGCCAGGGACGGGGCGCGGGGAAGTGAGCGCGCATGCGCATTGAGAAGCTGGCCCGGTTACTCGGCCAGAAGGGTAGGCCGGCCTTACAACTGGCTAAGTAATTTAAACTCCTGCCGGCCGGCGCTCACTTCACCATAAGCGTGCGTGGAACTTAGGGAAATGTCCACTAGAGGTCATTGAGCAACTTCAAATATCACTACTAACAAAAGTAAAACATTTATTTATTCCAAATTTAATTATTAGAATTCCTCTGTTTCTAATTCATTAAGTACAACATTGAGAATGTTCACTCTTTTCTCCCACATCATTTAGTATTGGGTTAACTTTTAATAAAACAAGATCATTTTTAAAAAACGTTGATTTTAAGCATTTATGGGTTGGTATCACGGCGTGTGAATCCTCCAGTAGTATTGTGTTCTGGAAAGATCAAACAGGATCTGATCAGCGTAATTTCATTTCGTAAGTTGACTGAATAGCGTATTCGTGTGTAGGTTACAAGTGAAATGTCGTTGACCTGCAACTGCATGTCGCTGTGTCTCATCGACAATGAGCACTCTAAAACAATTAAAACTCATTAACGTAATTCTAAGTCAAATAACAGACTCTTCAACTTGGCTACTATTTTAATAGAAAATAAATATTCGTGTACGTGTTCGCAAGATGCTATGTTTAAAGAAAGAGAATTTTTTCTGAAGAAAACCAGACATTTAGAATTAATTTACAAAAAAACTGTACAAACAAGGAGTGTACATCAATTAAAAATAAGCATAACCATTTACAATTTTTTTTCAATTCTGCAGTAGGCTTATTCTTGATCTAAGTATTGT
The DNA here is from genome assembly GCA_031308135.1 of Acheta domesticus. NCBI lineage: Eukaryota > Metazoa > Arthropoda > Insecta > Orthoptera > Gryllidae > Acheta > Acheta domesticus. Next base: position 86,336,572 of record JAHLJT010004567.1, read on the forward strand.
TGCATTATTGAAATAATAATAATAATAATAATAATAATAATTACTATTATTATGATTATTATTAAATTTGTAGTCTTTTGATCTCTATCTTCTAAATATTCGACATTTCCTAAATTAAATACAAATATGTGTTTTTACAATATATTCGTGACTCAGCTTATCCAAAAATTAACCTCACGCTTCGCCACTGAGCATAATATTGTTCACTTTCACGCATACGTATGACATACTCTCTGACGCATACGTTCGTATAAATGGACATGTGCATACTGTTGCGGTTGTAAACACCCGATTCAAAAGCCCGCCAACCAGGCAGCGCTCGACAGCGGGCAAGACCAGGGCAACGAACCAGGGCAGACGCTGGCGAATAAGCAGCAAGCGGACGTTCGGTGAGCCTTCACCCCAGGAGCGAGTCTGCGGCGCCGGGGACGTTATAAGCCGGCGCCGCCACCGTCGAGGCAGCTCAGATATTGTTGAAGTGCCCGAGTAAAGACTGTGATATTGTGATTGTGTGTACAGCCCGGCTAGTAATTTGGTATTATGTCTTACGGTATTTTTGGTGACTGTGCAAGTATTTGGGACATCTCGTGGCATAATTGGTAACTTGGCTTGTTTAACGGTACTTTCTCTTGGGTTACCGGATCGATATATTTGTTGTATGAAAACTGTGCGATTGTGTAATAAAAACCTGTTTTACAAAGTCTGCTTGTTTTTCTGAACATAACACATACGGACACGTATGAACGAAGTAATGTAATGCTACGGCTAAAAACGCTAATTTTTCCACTGGAAAACTCGTATTCTAGGGCCTGATACAGAAAAAGTGAATAAATACTGTTCTAATGGGTAGCAAATTATCCGCTCTCCCTCATCATTAAGCTATTCAGATTGATACAGTATTTGTTCACATGAACGTAAAATCATTACGTTCTTTACTTGTTAATAAGTTTATTCATGCCATTCAACGGTATATTTCACGCGACTTGTTTAAGAGGTCGAAAGTACTTCAAGTTATGAAGAGATATCGGCGCCACGGTGTTTCATTAGTTCTAGAAGAAACATAATTTACTTGATGTATTTCAAAATTCTTGAGATGAACCTAAATAAATTACGTTGCTTCTTCCTAAGTCTTATGAATGATATGCTCCGTAAAGCACCCATAACCGGCGTATATAGCATGATACAATAATCATTTTATTGCGGTGCATAATTGCATAATTTGTCTTGCATTTACATTTATTTCTCTAGCCGGCGGGAGAATGTGTTTATTCACCTAAATGTTACATTATTACATTCTTTGCTTGTTAATAAGTTTACTCATGTCTGTCAACCGTATATTTCAAGCGACATGTTCAAGAGTTTGAAAGTACTTTAAGTTATGAAGAGATATTGGCGCCAGGGTGTTTCATTAGTTATAGAAGGAACATAATTTATTTTAAGCGTTTCAGCTTTTCCGAATTCTTGACATCAACCTAATTAAACATTGCTTCTTCCTAAGTCTTACGAATGATATGCTCCGTAAAGCAACTGTAAGAGAAGTATACAGGGAGTGGCAATAATTATTTTAAAAAGGATTAATCATTATTAAATAAAGGTATAATAAATGAAAATTAATCCTCTCCAGTTATCTTAATAAGATTGTGAAAATTTATGAACAATATAACTGCGAAATGATGTTCCCTGATACTTACAAATTGTGGAATTTCATGCCCTACTGAATAAGCTTACGAAAAATAATTTGTGCCCGTAAAGTGGAGTGTTGGAGTTATCTAGATGGACGTAACAGTTTATTTGTGCTATCTGTGAGTGACTGTACATCAAGGAAAATAATATTAATAAATTTCTACTTGTGATATTTCAGTACATACGAGTAATAATTTCTTGATTGGAATTTTGCTAAAAAAATCCTACATTCCGTTTTTTAATGTTCTGTGGTCACGTTAAAGCCTATAAACAATGCACAGATTGCCACGATTTCAGACATAGATTATATTGTTGAGAAGCAATATTAAATACAGTATTGTGAGCGAAAATACATTTTAATTATATTGTATGATTGTATTTTTCTCAAAGAGTTAATTGATCATAATAATCCATTGAAGAAGACATTGAAATACTTTGAAAATGGTATTAAAAAATAATGCGAAATTCTTTGCAGCTATTCAACCAATTTACTGGTTCTTCAGAATTTTGTGTGTTGCGCCATATTCGAGTAACCAATCCACGCCAAGCATAAAACAGTCCTCTCCATATAAATCATCAATTCGTTCATTAATTACCAAAATAATATACTATTATCCCGTCGTTATAATTCTTACAGTGGTCAGAAAGTTTTGGAGAAGAAAATTTTGTCTGCAGACTCCAATCTTTTTTGAAATAAGTGGAACTATTGTTGAAATTTGGTCTTGGATTCAAGCAATAACTAATTATGCCAGACGTTTTAGAAAACGATTTGAAATGAAAGCTTCATTTCAACTTATTTCATCTTTCAATATTTATCTCTTTAATAATTTTTTCACAAGAATATCAATACATTCGTTCTTTAATGATTTTTGAGGTAATGTTTTTTGCCGTTCCCTTCGCATTAATTGGAGGGGCAAATATTGTGATATTTTCACGTGACATTGGAACTTTCTCATCGTTGGCCCAATGTTTCATGCATTCCTTAAATACATGTTGTGTTGTGCAGTTTATTAACTTCGTATTTTTATCATATATGTATTAAATGTTCTCAACAACAGACTCTCGATAGTCATTGAAACCAATCCATTTACCAGAAGAACTCAAGAAGCAAATGCAAATTTTAATATTACCAAAGAATTGTTCCTGTTGAGAAAAGTCCATTACATAATATACGAAATACCTTTTAAAATCAGTTCTATATACGACTATCAAATTTGTATGGAAATTTTCAATATATTCCTTCGTCTACTTGCCGTAATTGTTTCGTGGATTCAGTCAATCGACTGAATGATATCGCAGTGGATCGACGAACGCTTTGGCCCAATATTTAAGATTTACCTCATAATGATGTTGATCCTGCAGATCGTGGAAATGATGGTGTTGACGGTGATATGCGATACAGCGCGAAACGCCGCAGGCCAGGTGGCTAGACACGCAGCGGGCCTGTTGCTGCGCCTGCTGGAAGGGCCTGCTGCGCGCGAAGCGCAGCTGCTTCACGCGCAGGCCCTGAGCTGCGCCGTGAGCTTCTGCGCAGCAGGCGTTTACCCCATCGACCTCACGCTCGTGGCGTTCGTTTTAAGCGGGAGCGCGACGTGTCTTGTTGAATTGCTCACTGCTATGTGAAACCACAGATGCACCGGGGATCCGGTAGATCAGAGAATCTTACGTTACTCATCCATGTCTTCTCACAAATTGATATGACGCGCCTGAATAATTTAATAAGATTTGTAATACAATAGTAACAATTCTAGAATAAAATACAAAATATGGAACTCTGCATTGTAATTTTCGTTAGAATAACAGCTCTTTTCTTCAACTGAAAAACTTCCTGCCATTGTACACACAGATACTGTAAGTGAAGCACTAAAGATTTATTTTAATGTAAACACTTTTCTGTAATTTATAAAAAAATCACATTTAAAGCCTTTTATCCCCGCCACACTTCTTAACACATTCTTTTATCGCTAATGTGATTTTATCATTACTATTTCTGAAATAATATTTGTAGGCAATGAAATAATATTCGTTTTAACTACAATACCTAATTATCGTCCAGAAATGAAGCAGTTTAAAAGGGATTCATACAAACGTTCAAACTTCCTTTTTACTTTTTCGTTACCGCTTACGCAGTGGAAAGATATTTATGCAATGCTGCGCAAAAAAACGGCGAATTTTGGCAGAAAAACATTTATTGTCAGACTCTAGTAACGCAAATGTGGATAAATTCAGTTATCAAGTTCAGAAAAATATCCTCTCACACATGGTGTAGCTGTTTTGTGGGTCCTTGATACTGAAAAAAACAATTGACGGAAAAACGCCCGTCTCTTCGTCCGTCTGTCCATCCGTCCGTCTGTGAACACTTCTATTGCCTAAACCATGCAGGATATTTTTCAAACTGAAGAATCCCCTGTGGATCTGGCTTGAGTTGTAGCTTTGAGATTATGAAAAACATTATTTAAAATTTCGGAGTACATTACATGAAGCACTCCGAACATTTTCAAAACTGTCTCAAAAACTGCTCCAATGTTTTTCTTTAAACTTTTAATAGTACTCTATGAGATGACATAAACGCCAATTAGCTCTATTGATTTATTTTTTCAAAAACTACAAAAATATAATTTTTTTACCTGTCTCTCACTTTATTACTTTCCCGTATACGTACGTGTACACGGAGTGATATACGTAGTATAGGGAAAGTTATGTAATGCTGCGCGAAAAAATGGCCAATTTTCGGCGGAAAAAAATTGCCGGGCCGTGATGACAAAAAAGTGGATAAAACCTGTTGCTAAAATAAGAAAAAAAAAACCCTAACACCTGGTGTAGCCAGAAACCCTGTTTTCTAGGTTCTTGATACGGAAAACCCAATTGAAAGGAAACGTCCGTCTGTCCGTCCGTCCGTACGATTTCTTCCAAATGGACATTCCACGACCGATCTGGTTCTAGTCAAAGTTTTGAGATTTTGAAAAAGTTTTTGTAAAATTTGGGGGTACTTTACATGAAGCCTCCCGGACATTTTCAAAATTTTCTCAAAACGGCTTCAAATTTTTTCTTTTAATTTCTTGTAAGAATAGAGTAAAATACACTTATTAACATGGCAGAGGTCCGATCTTCACGGATAATTCTGAATTTTCGAAAATTCCAAGAGTGAATTTTATTCGGCGTCTTCCACCAACTACAAAATTGCAGATAGAGATTTTTCCTTCAAATAAAATTTTTTCTTCATAGTGAGTTCTTTCTTAAAGGTTATATACATTTTTTTGAAAATTTTAGTATTTTTTTCGCAATATTGCGTGTAATATGTGCAATTTTAAAAAATTACAAAAATAAGGATTTCTTAAAAAATGGCTCCAAATTTTTTCTTTAAACTTTCTATAGGTATAGTGCCAAATGAATTTTATGAGATGACAAAAACGCCTTATTGCTCTATACTTTGTTGTTTTTTTTTAAATTGCAAGAATGTAATTTTTTGACTTGTCTCTCACGTCGTTAATATTTACATTAGTCTTGATTTGTTGACAATATTATATTAAAGAGTACATGAGCTTTAAATAATGCCAAGTAAAGTTTCTCGAAAACCACAACTGTTTTCTGTGAAAACTAGCTCAAAATTCCGCATTTTCAGAAACGCTCAAATGCCGTTTTCTCTTACATGGCTGCATATTTGTTTCTTGAAACTTTGTAACTGATAGTGCTAATTACACTCTTTAATATGACGTAAAGTTTTTTTTTCTTTTCAAATTGCATAAATATAATTTTTTTGAAAGATCTCTCACATCTTTAATATACACATTACCAGCAATTTGTAAACATTGTTGTATTTGTGAGTGTACGTGCTTCAAACAACTTCAAATAAAGTATTTTAAAAACTCAAAAATTTTCTGTGAAAATGAGCATCAAATTCCGCATTTTTCGTTGCACACTGCTAAAACGCAATTTTCTTTAAAACGGCACATAATTTTTAAAAGAAAATTGCCATTTAGGTCAAGGTTTTTGTGTTCTTTAATTTTCTAAAATTAATGTTTCCGTTCTACCAATAGGAAACCTAAAAATGAAGAAAATGACAAAAAAATGTACTTTTGGCCGTGATAGATGGCAGCTGGCAGGAAAGAGTATGTGTCAATTTCGAATAGCTAGCGAAGACCCAAGGAAATAGAAAACTAATTCGGGATAGTCTGTGCCATTCTGTAGCACCACTAGTTACTTTTCCGTATACGTACGCTTACACTGAGTGATATACGTAGTATAGGGAATGTAATACTGCGCGAAAAAAAATGGCCAATTTTCGCCACAAAAAAAATTCCTTGCCGGGCGCTGATAAGAAAAAAGTGGATAAAAGCTGTTACTAAATTAAGAAAAAAAACCTAATACGTGGTGTAGCCAGAACCCCTCTTTTGTGGGTCCTTGATACCGAAAAACCAATTGAAAAGAAAACGTCCGTCTGTCCGTCTGTCTGTCTGTGAACACTGCTAGCGCCTATACCATACGTACCATTTCTTCCAAAATGGATATTCCTCGGTCGATCTGGTTCTAGTCAAAGCTTTGAGATTTTGAAAAAGATTCTGTACAATTTGGTGGTACTTTGCATGACAATTCTTAGTTATCCGTGAAAATCGGACCTAAGCCATCTTAATAAGTGTATTTTACTCTATTCTTACAAGAAATTTAAAGAAAATATTTGAAGCCGTTTTTGAGAAAATTTTGAAAATGTCCGGGGAGCTACATGTATAGTATCCCCAAATTTTCGAGAATCTTTTTCTCGAAATCTTGAATCTCAAAGCTTCGACTCAAACGAGATCAACCGGGGAATATCCGTTTTCGAAGAAATCGTACGTATGGTTTAGGCGCTAGTAGTGTTCCCAGACGGACGGACGGAGAGACGGACGTTTTCCTTTCAATTAGTTTTTCAGTATCAAGAACCCGTTAAACAAGGTTCTGGCTACACCATTTGTTAGGGGATTTTTTTCTTAATTTAGCAAATTTAGTTGTATCCACATTTTCGTTATCAGTGCTCGGCAATGACTTTTTCCGCCGAAAATTCGCCGTTTTCTCGCGCAGCATTATATAACTTTTCCTATATTACGTATATTACTCCGTATATACGTATGTATACGGGAAAGTAAAAAACATCAATGTGAGAGAAACTAGCAAATGGTTGGCAATTATGCCTCCATTCATTTATTAATCAGAACTCAATTCCTATGTTTCGTTTGGTTCGTCCACATTACGCACATCGAAATAAACATAAACACATAACACATAAATACACACAAAAATAAAATACATACTCTGAATATAATATTATTATTTATACTGAAATGATTTCTCTCATTTACTTCTGATGCGTTCGCTCCTTGGTTAATTATATTTGCCATTCATTATACTCCTAACTATTAACAATCTTGGCCTTGAATAATTTATTCTGTCTTCTTAAAGAACCCAAGAAATTATTTCACTTCCTTGTTTGTCGAATCCGCGCTCCAACCATTGAACAACAGATTCGTTGTTCCCTGGGTGCTGCTTGTCTCCTAACAGTCCGGGTCGGTCACCAACACCGTCACGCACCATCAATGACACCGACGTAATAGTCCGGTTCGTGTCGCCGCCTCTCACCAACACACGAATCGACCGGCGACGTACCGCGCACTTGTATTCTAAACAACTTTGCAATGTTCAAATGCAGTTCTTCGAGGCAATAAAATACGCAAGCATTTGAGTAACATATGCTATTGTTGCTGTCTTTTCAGGTACCGCAAACACCGCGTAACTAAGTTCTTTTAAAAGTTCCGAAACAGTTTGTAATAATTGTTCTGCCGTACAACGCAAAACTCACTAAATGAAATTATTCACAACATCCAAAGTCACCAACATCTCCACATAAAAAACCCTAACAATTCAAATTATTGCAGTCACGAACATACCGTCTGCGTACTAGTCAGAACACTCGTCAAAATCTTTCTACACTAAGGAATTTCACATCTCCGTGTAAAACAAAAAAAAATCCAAACTGTCGCAGCCACTAACACACCATCTGCGTGCTGTGAAAACACTCGCCACAATCTGAAGACCATTGTTGCCAAGACTTTTTATAGTCTCGAGCTCGAACAAAAAAATCTCGCCGCCATTCTTGCCCTGTCTGATTACTTTCGTAATAATTATATTTCGCCCGTTTCGCGTTTTTCCGTCATGTTATAATGTTCTAAATTCTTTAAAAATTCTCACTGCCCTTATTTTGTTCTTCAAACCGTCGTTTTGCGTCTTATTATGCCGAAAAATTTTTATTTCACAGCTTAATATTCCTTTCCATGACCACGCATTTCATCAATTGTTTTTGCTTCAACTCGAAGTTATGGATTCGAAAAACTCTTTATCTTCTTCCCCTTCCCCCAGTGTCCTAAATTTTCGGTATTATATTCATAATTTTTCCGAAATTCTCCTCTGCAGCCTGGCAATTTCTAGTCTAATTTAATTCTTCCGTTTTGCTGTAATCTTGAAAAAATATTAATTTTGTCTCGAATGACGTCACAAATTGTAACACTCGTTTTTGTTCACTTGAATTTCCATTTTCTATCCATTTCTATCCATTTTCTAAAAATTGCTAAAACAATGCAACCCGTGGTCCTATTTTAATGAAATAAGCTTTCAAATTCTTCTCTGAATTTGCGCCATCGAATGTTGATGCGCGAATTAATTTTCATTCGGGCGTTTCCATGGTCAAAAAGTAATTTTAACACGCGACGCTGCCGTCACTTGTTTATTCTATGCTATGTGTACAATAAATAGTCCCAGTTTTCTACACTCAGTCCAACTTTACTAGACCTTTTTTAGTAAAATGTTTCTAAATAACACTGAAATGATCCTAGATCATTACAGTATAGTATACGGGAAAGTAAAAATACTGAAAAAATATATATTCCCATCTCGTTTACATTATGGTAATCCAATAACTCATTCACATACCACCACGCATCCATGCAATTATGACCATCTAATTTTAAAATATAATTCTTTCTTTGACTTGCAAGACAATCTTGAGCTTGTCATATTAATTTCCCACAAAAAGTTCAAATTGAGTTCAAACTTATTTACTTCCCTGTACTGCAGCAGATTCCAAGTTTATTTTCCACCATCCCTCGTTCCATTGCTACTCAGAAATCTTCACTACTGTCCTTTATTCCATATCTAAACCTTCATTACACAACCCATGCATTCGTCCAATAAAACTTGCAATCTCAATCAAACTTTAGGAAAAAAATCAGCGATCTATTAGCTTTGCCATCAAATGCCGTTCCTCCTTGTCTGACATCATTCTCTTGTATTTTTACTGCTATCGGAAATGAAGACTAAAACAATCTTCTCTCGCCTCCACATTGTCATCACTTCTGTAAATTTTCTTCATTATTCATTTCATCAATAATAGCATGTCACTAATTTCTACTATCGTCCATAATATTTTTTACGTTATTCCATCCACATTTTTTTCTTAGTCCATTTATAACTCAATTTGATCCCATAAAATCTTCCTACTGTGACGTCGTGGGAATATTATGGTAGTCACAGACCCAAACTTTTGCTATAAATAAGTTTATTGTATAGTTATTTACACAATGTACATAGTTCTCACTGCTCACTCTACACAAGTGCCCGCACACAGCGTAACACCCCGTCACACGTGGAATAACTTCCACACCGGCGTTCCAACACAGGGATTGCCCTCACGAGCCTCGCTCGTCTCCGCATAGCCCTGGCGCATGTGTGGTGCCTCAACACCGTGATTCGGCTCAGACTCGAATGAATGGCCGTTTCCTTCACTGGCTTCTTTTGTGAAAGGTCACATGACCGACCTCCCACGCAGGCGACCCGCGGCCCACATGTTCTCATTACTGCGATTTTGACCGGATGGGCCTGCCGCCATCTGCAGGCCGAATTCTGTCGTCACACATCATCCCTTGTGCGCACTGACAGCCGCCTTCCGGGACGCATATAAGCAAACTGCATATGTATTCGGCACCGGGCTCCCCTGATTGGCTAGCGGGTGCGGAGCGCGGAACCGCGCGAAATTCCGTTTACGTTCTCTTATTACAAGTGTTGTAGGTTCGTTTTAAGTGCTGTTTTGTCACTTTTTAAACTGCACAAATGCTTTTCAATTTATTACTATCTATACCAGGAGCGGAACCAGCCGATCATTTTTTGGGAGGGGGCATCATAGATTTTTGTTGAATAATAAACATGTGTTATTAAAATTATCCATGGACTCAGACGAATCAAGGATTTTATTCTGTTCTTGTCTCAACATTTATAATGCGCCAATAAAAAAATTTAAGTTAGAGGGGAGGGTAAATGTGGCAAAAACAAAGGAGGCTGAAGGGATTGATAGAAACCGAAAGTTTTCTCAGTATTATTTCCAGTTTTGAGCAAAATTAAATTAAAATTACCTTAGGTTGCAAATTGAAAATTGTATTAAAATATCACGTTTTGTAAACATTTTTACATTATTATGATATATTATAATCTTATTGAATGTAATTTTATCTATTTCAGGAGGATAAATAGGTTGTAATAGAAAAGATTGTAGGTTTTTCAAATTTCTCAACGGTTTTGGCCAACAACTCATTTTTTAAAATGTATTCGATATCATCTAAATGAATTTGAACACATTTATGAAGGGCATTATTATAATCGTTTAAGTGCCTGAATTTTTTTAAATCTGCTCATGTGCATAAAAAGAGGCAACTATAATCGATTCATCATGTATTTCATACTATTGAAATGAATTAATTACATTACATAGTGAACATAACCAAAAAGAAGAAAAAACAGCAAAAAGGCAATAATGTAAATATGATACACAATGACTAACAATGAGACTTTACTTTGACTTGACCTAGGCCCTAGGTATGATCATGTCATTAGCACACAGTTCTTTCTGTTGAATTTGTACAACCACTAGCATAATTGTCTTCACAAATATCTTCAATATATTCAAGAAGGGTCTCGTGATATTTGTGTGATTCTGCAAAACACATTCCCATTTTAAACTATTGAAGGAATGCTCCCCTTGTAGCCTCATCAGCAGGCAGGAACCGCTGTTTCAGCAGTGATTACAATTTTCTTTATTGTTATAACCCCACACAATCCTATCTGAAAATAAAAATTAATTATTTTAATTGGTTATTAGGCTGATGTTTAATTTATGTGTTAATAATTAATAATATGTATTATTAAAATGTTAATATTTAATTATTAATTGTTTAATTAATAGATGTATAAATTTAACATTTAACAATTTTTTTCATTTTTATTGATATATACTCGTACTAAATTTTGGATATTTAGTTATGTTTTCTAACTTCAGTATTTATATTTATTTCACAATTGCTAAATAGGATTTTTGAAAGAAAAATTTGATTATTGATTTGTATTTGTGTACGTCAATTGTATACGCCTTTTGATGTTTAGTTTGCTAGACAAAAAATATACATTTGTATACACTCAATTTTCTTGCACTGGACTGAAACAAAAGCAGGAATGGTGTTCGGGGATATATAAATGATCAGTCGAACTCACTGTTTCATTCCTTGCTTAGCTCCAAGAGTTAGTTGATACGCCGGATGTTTTCAATCTGAAGCGCCTGATTGCGCGTCAACGTCGGAGACGTTTCTACGAATAGAGTGGTCCTAAACCTGTTCGCACACGCGGTTTGATTCTGAAAATACTGTGTGCCTATGCTTGGGTTTTTATTTCTTGGAGAGAAAGGGCCTGTCTTCACGATGGAATATCTCAGGGCATTTCGCATCTTTCTCGGTCGTGCCGCCAGATGTCGCATAATCACAAGCACTGCTAGATAGGGTCGCGATCACGCGACATCTAGCGGCAGGATCGAGAAAGGCTAGAAATGTCGTGATGTGTTCCACCGTGAAGACAGGCCCTCACGCGCCATGAAATAAAAACCCTAGCATAAACTACCAAACCAAGTTTCAGAAAAACTAAATTGAATTCCTCTAGGGGACGATGCAAATAATGACAGTCACAAATAGCCCGAATTTTTAATGAATTGATCCTTTCAAAAGTTCCTTGGAGAATCGCGGACATCGGTTTTAGAACAACTATTGTAACTCGAAATTAATGTTCACGTACTCACTAACACTATGTGTGGCAAAGTTTTGTTTTGAAGCTGTATCAAGACGTCTGTAAACAAATTTAAAATGAATACAAATATACAAATTGAAAATATCTTAAATAAAAGCATATTTTCTTCTTGTGTCTGCAGTGTTACGTTTAATTTTTACAATGTAGCAGAAGAATTTTTAGAAAGTCTTCTATTTTTCGCCCCTACTACGGTACTTTTCTGTATGTACTATGATGGCATACACTTTTCAGAAACTGAAAGGACAAATTTTACTCTCTGTAATAAAATTAGAACATAAGATGTATTTCTATCAACTTACGAACAAACAAATCATTTTCCTGAAGGTTTTGATGATCTCACATTCCATTTCGTTTGGGTGATCTTCGCACACTTTTCTACCCAAATGTCTTCAATCGAACATATTGCAGTTCTTATAACAGTTTCTTCTTCATTATCCATTAAAATTTTATAGCTGTAATTCGCTTGGAAAAAATACGATGTAGTTTCCTATTTCACATTTATATAAAAACAAAATATGTTTAGGTACTTATTGACAAAACACGTTGGATTGTTAGGATAGTTCCCATAATGGTAAAGACAAATATAACAGCTGTCAGAGAAATACGCCCGAAAACGCAGAGTCTATCGCTTTGCCTACGAACACAGTAGCCGAGTACATGTGCAGTCGCTCGCTGTGGCTCTCTCTGCAATAAGATACGAATTTCGCGCGGTTTCGAGCTCCTCGCCCGCTAGCCAATCAGGGAAGCCCGGTGCCGAATACATGTGCAGTTTGTTTATATGCTTCCGGGACGCGCCCCCAGCTTGCCCCCTGCCAACTCCGGCCGTGCCGCCCGGCACTAAAAGACAACCCCTCTCACCGGAACGACTTCAGAGGTCGGGCTGCCCGGCCCCCGATGACCAACCCCTACCCCTGCATGACGGGGGTTCTGTCGGTCGAGCCCAATGCTATGACGTTACACTACACTTTCAGCTGTCTTTCACGTTCTATCATCTTCACATATTCATCGCCAAAATACAATATATAAACTAATAATTACTATAATTCACATGCACTTTTCCCTAATTAACGTCTGTTATATTTATTATTGCTCACTTCTCCCTGATTTGGCTTGATTTAACACAAAAAATGTTTTATTTTCGTCTCTTCCTCAAGTGTTTTATTTGTTATGTTGTCACTTTGCGAAATTAAAAATTGATATTTTAGAATTATATTGTTGACATCCGGATAGATCGTCCCAAAAAAACTTGCCATTATTATCAACAGGAAAATATAAAACGTTCGAAAAAGTCTTAGAACCGAAAATGTTGTCAGAATATAAATATTTACCCTAGAGGGTTGCAGATTTATTAGCCTTTTCAATCTATTTGTACAGACTTTGTCAACATATTTGCAAGAATTATAATTGCAACTCATATACCCAGGAAATATTAAAATGCTAATTTCAAACCCAACTCAATCTTTTCAAGTTTCATGATTTTTCTAGAGATATTTTGATCAATTCCATGATATATTAATTGTTGTATCCTTGCTTCCTTTCTATCCTATCCTTCCTTCCAAGACTTTTATTAAATTACTTTCATAGTATTGAAGTAATGAGAACTTATTTTCAAAAAAATTAATTTTCGTTGTTTGTCCAGTAATATTATGTTCATTTTCTACACATTTATAATTTTAAAGACTATAGACGTTTAGAACATGTTGTCAGAACGTACATGTCAGTATTCTGAAGTCTAATTCAATAATTTAATTTTCTTCTTACCTGTAAAATCGTCAGGATGTTATTACTTTGAAACGTATTCAATTAATAAATTTACTTAGCTTCTATCGAAATCGATGGTTCATATGATAAATGACTTACGTCCTCTCTCAGTCCCAATTTGTTTCTTGACAAAGCGATACGCTGAAGTGCACAGCTCATTCCTTGTTAAATAGGTGAATGTTCTACTGTATTCGGGAGACAATGAAGCAAAATGTTGACATGCACTCGCTAATAACACTATTAAAACCAATTTTTTCGCTTTCCTGGTTTCTTGGTGTCGCGGCCTTTAACCTTACTCTTAATTGCAGCAGAAAAAGTAAACTTCGTTGTTGGAACACCCATGTTTATTTCACAAATATTTTGGATGGTTGTAATTTTGATTTTGCTTACAAAAATCGCAGAAAACGCATTTCATGAAAATTCTTTTGATGTGGAATATAACAATTTAGTTCAAAACCGTATTTGGGGGATTGTATCTCATTTATTCTTGATTACTACCTTAGCTGAATGGGTAGTTTATTTATTTCCTTCAAGCTGGGCTTCACGAATACAACCAAATTCTCTACTATTTACTACCTCGTTGATAAAATCTTAACAATAAATGACAAAGAATACCGCAAAATGCATTATTCTATTTCCCGTACAAACATGTATAATTGTTGTTTATTCCATTATTGGAATCTTGACGAATTTTTTCTCTTCGTCATTTAATGGAACCTTTGTTTGAAAGTTCGGCGAAATGTTTTATTTATAATGGAACCGTATGTATTGTATTGCAATATCTCAACTTCACATTTCTGCTGAAAAGTCGTTTTCAAATAATAAATAAAAGACTGACTTCTTTAGCACAAAAACTGATACCTTCCAAACGTTCAGACAATTTATTTGAGGTAAATGAAGAATCGAAATTGTATTAAAATCTAACACTCATTATTTAACTGAAGAAATGTACTCACTCCGTAAGTGTCATTATTATCTCTGTGAACAGTTTTACTTTTGACCGGTGCATACCAGTATCAACTGTTTCTGGAATTAATAACATTCACAATCAGAATGATCATTTGCTTAACATCTTTCATATTTAGTCTACGAGATGTGAATTGTACCACAACGGGAGAATTATTCCAACGGAAGTACGTGTGGGATACCATGTCGATTTTTCCAGTGTTAGTGCTGGAGAATCATTTCTTATCACCGCCGTCAGCCACGGAGCGCGCGCAGAGGCGTGCAAGGTGTCGGAGCGCGTGTCGCTGGTGCTGCTGCGCCTGCCGGAGGGGCCTGCTGCGCGCGAGGCGCAGCTGCTGCGCATGCACGCCGCCGGCTGCCCGCTGCGCTTCTCCGCCCTCTGCTTCACGTGCGTCGACCTGTCGCTGGTGGTGGCCATGGTCGGCAGCGTCGTCTCTTGGTGCGTCGTGCTCACAAACATATTGTAGAAACATTGCAAGGCCATCTTGATCCACAAAACAATGCGGTCAAGTGTGCAAGTTGCATTTCATGAGACAGTGAAGGAATGCGAAAATAGTACGGATCGTAGGTTTTAAACTGATGCAACGGTTACTGCCGTATGCCGTTACCCTCCGATACTACTTTGTTGACAGAAAACAAACACGAGAAGCTCTTCAGAGAGCACGAAGAAAATTGAAAAAAACCCTAATAAAATATCCAAAGCCACCTTCACACGGAACCCAACCACTCCTCAGCGCCACCGGAGAAGTGCCGGGGACTCCTCCTCTCACTGACCTGCCGCTACCAACCTGCGCCACTGACCGTGAGAAAAGAAGAATTAGTGAGTTATTACTATGGACGCCAGAGGCCTCGAGGCAGTCTACATAAGCTTAGTGGGGCTTCTGTGTGACGTCGTGTGGAGACTGCTAATTGGAAACAACTATTGACGATGGTACGGAAGCGAGTCTGCGTTGATGGTGGCGGGGGTGTGCCACTAACAGTCACAGTTGCTTCACTGCGCCGCTCGTGTAACTACCTTATATAAACCACTTCTTTGCCAGCAGGCAGCGCCACTTCAAGGCGCTTCTGGGTGACTCTGTGAGAAGAAACCTGTGTTGTAAATCTCTGGCTCTTAATAAATAATGCTCCGTATTGAAAATATCTTATTAGGATAAATTTAAGCAAGAAGTAGTTTTAAATGAATATCTCTTTCTTTAACTTGTTACCTTTTAAAGTTTACTGAGTCAACACAACCCTTAATATGCCGTTCTGGGAGAAAATCCTGTTTGCAGATATCTAAGTTAGTTTTGAAAATTTGATATTTCCCCGGTACTTTAGAAACCACAAAAAATATTATCAGAACAGGTGGCAAGAGTTTTTGTAAATACCATACATTATTGTGACTGTTATTATCATTGGCATTTAATTATTTGTAAAGAAATTCGCAGAAAAACATTTGAGGTTTATGATAATCATATTTGTGTTATTCTGATATTTTATTGCAAGTTTTTGTCTTGCTAAAATTATAATTAATCGTTTCTTTGCAAATAAAATATCATTTGTATTGGGAACATGACAATCATGTTATTGAATTTCTGAACAGTATTGATTTCAAGCATATCTTCTTCTGTAACATAATAGTATGAGCCAGAGTGTGGACTGTATTACTGTCATGCGTGCCAACTCAAGATGCCGGCTGGTAAACAAGAACTAGTGGACTCAACAAATAAATTTGAAATATTTATTTTGGCTATTTATCCAATTATCGGTTTTTGTAGATTGTTTGGCGTATTTCATTTTCAGGCCGGACATTATTGTAAATCAAAACGTGGAGTTGTCAATGCACTTAGTACTGCAATAATTTTATGCATCACAGCAGTAGCAGCCATTTCGTCAGTTGTGCAAACAATGAAATTAAAGTTCCTCCGATTGGAGCTTCTTATTCAAAGTTGTTTTAATATTGTGAATATTCTCATGTTATTCCAAGGAGCATTCTACATCCTTTTGTCATTGTCAAATAGTATTAAGATATTGAATATATTGCGTCAGATATCAAAAATTGCAAATATTTTACAGAATGATGTATCGCAACTTTATCAGCGGATACACTTCTTTGTGGTGGTACAAGCTTCCATTACATGTGTGTCCGCAATTACATACGGAATAATATACGTCAGGGCATATGAACCTATTGAGTCAGTATGGATCGGAATAGTGAAAATCTATATGATCGTTGCTTCAAGACTGAACCTAATACAACTTGTGAATCTAGTTTTGATTTTAGTTGTTTGCTTTCGTATTGTTGAAAAAGAAATATTGTTAATAATAGAAAAAGTGGAAAATATACGGGAACGAGAAACCCAATTGCACATCGATCGGTCTACATACAGACTGAATGCACTACACAAACCAGCAAATACACGCCGCTTCCATCAATTTGCCCGAGAAATATATCGACTTCGCAAAACATACCACGACCTCCAGTTGGTTTCTTCAGAAATAGACAGAGTCTTTGGGTTGCCAGTTCTGGTCGAAGTCCTCAGCGTATTTTTGCGGACGCTCATCATCACATTCTTCTTCATTTTTGCCTTCCAGGACCCGTCGTGTTACACGCCGTTCATAGACACGGAGGTGTACGTGAAGGCCAACCTGTGCTTCACGATGTCGCTCATCGCCTTGGAGCTGCTTTCGCTGGCGGGCTCTTGCGACGCGGCGGGCGGAGCGTCCCAGAGGGCGGCCCGCAGCGCGGCGCGCCTCACGCTGCTGCTGCCGGAGGGTCCTGCAGCGCACGAGGCGCAGCTGCTGCACATGCAGGTGGGGGAGCATTCGCTCCAGGGAGAGTGGCTTGTCTGCAGTGGGAAGACACTCGCTTCAGTGAGAGTGGGTTGTCTGCAGGGGGAAGACACTCGCTTCAGTGAGAGTGGGTTGTCTGCAGTGGGAAGGCACTCGCTTCAGTGAGAATGGGTTGTCTTGAGGTGGGAAGCACTCGCTTCAGTGAGAATGGGTTGTCTGCAGGTGTGAAGGCACTCACTTCAGTGAGAGTAGGTTGTCTGCAGTGGGAAGGCACTCACTTCAGTGAGAGTGGATTGTCTGTAGCACAAGAAGCAGTGTTGTTTCAGTGACAGTGGGTTGTCTTCAGGTGGGGAGCACTCGCTTCAATGAAATTGGGTTGTCTGCAGGTGGGAAGGCACTCGTTTCAGTGAGAGTGGATTGTCGCTTCTGCGACAAGACAGCAACAACCTTAATCAGTCATCTGAGAAACATTGCATCTTTAGAAATGAGAACTTCCTAAAACATCAACAATATTTATCCACTTTTTGACTACCATGGCCAGAATCTAAGAGTTTTTCTGCCAATAATTTTCCGTTTTTCCGGCACACGATTACAGGACTTTCTCTTCGTACTAACAAGGGACTGCCGCGATGTGACATGTCGAACATACCCTCACATTTTTTTTATTGAATGTACATGCCCTTTTGATCTCATGGTGTAAATTTGGTTGCCGATACGCATTGCAAGTCAATTATTATTAATTTGGGAAATGGCCCTTTGCTTTCACCGGTGTAAAAATAGCCAACCCTGCAAGGAGGCGTTACCCAGCTCGCTCGCTTATGATTCACACCACCGTTCGCCGCCAAGCGGCGGACTCTCCTTCCATGGTCGTTTCCAGCGAGGGGGCAGGCGGGAGAGGCAGCTGCCCCCCTCTTAGCAGCTAAAATAAGAAAACGAATAATAATAATAATAATAATAATCATAATAATTGTTGTATTTGCCAATGAATGAAAAGGCGTTCTCTTGACAACAATTATTTATTCTTATAAACAATCTATTTACATTATACCACACGATATACCAGGAGCTATTTCTTTCAGGTTGGCATTAACGCCAAAGTCCGTGTCCCACCAGTGCGTCACTTAGCACCAGTTCTGCAACACACGTCTGACTGCGCGTCTCCGCCGTGCACATATCCAGCGTGCAATCTCGCCATTCATCACCAAGCACGGCACCTCAGGCTGGCAGTCGCGTCGCATTCCGCACGCCCCTTCTTTTCGCGTGTGTTTCCCCTCCTGGCTGCAGTCTCTCTCCAGCGGCTCCACTGCGCTGTCTCACCGCTGTGCCGCGGTGCTCCCCAGACCGCTACTGCCTGACTGCCTTTGCCGCCACCTGCTCCCGCCTATATAGGGCCGGCGTGGTCTGGGTTACCCTCGCCTCGCGGCTTGCTTGCTCGCTGGCCAGCGTTCCGGGTCGGCGAGCTCTGTGGCGCGCGGCGTACAGTTGCGCGTGCGCCAGCTTCAAATGCTGTACACAGCAATAATAGTAATAATAACACAGGGCGACGTCAGTTTAGTTACAAAAAGGAAAACCACTATTCCGATTAATTTCAGGATGCTGTATTCGAAATTGACAGCCGTTTTTCTAGATTAGCTCGTATTTTTTGTAACGCGTAGTTGCCAGTTTTTTACCATTTTGGCTTCAGTTGTCATCAAAGTAACCATTTCCACAATGTTCCTAGAGTGAGAAATAAATAGTATTTTCACTCCGTTGGTGAAATTCAGGAGATTCTTGTTGTGTGTGTGTGTGTATGTGTGTGTATATATATATATATATGTACAACAATGAAACGGAGGGAGAGAAATTCGCGATAATTGAGAACCTTGACATTTGTGTTCCCTCCCCTTCTATTGTTTGGTTTCAAGTGTTGTTTTTACACACTGAATGTAGCCGCCTCGTCTATGTGGCACCAATGGGCAGCACGATGACAGGGCGAGCAAATATATAAAGTAGAAAGTACCGTTGTTGCGTGGCTCAGTCTTACTCTTACGATGTATTGCAGTAAGTAATCTCTGAAGTATGAAAATGTTTGTCGTGGGAATCCACTTACGAAGTGCACTCAGTAACTTCAGTTATTGTCCCGTATTTTCGAAATGTTTTCCGGTGATCATACAGTGATTTCATGGTTTCTCTGTGGTTCTAAGTTTGCTTTCCTGCGCAAAATGTCAAGTTCTTCCCGCAAATGTGGTAAAACTCACCGGGCCGATTTTGTACATCTATGGCGTCTTAAGGTTAAGTCTCAGATTAGATCGATGAATGATGTCGTCAGGGAATTATACTATTTTATTTTGACTGTAAAATTGAGGTTCAGGATAAAAGCTGGGCTGAAGACCTGGCTTACAGGATCCAAGAACAGGATGCCTTTTGCTGTTCCGATGATATGGAGAGAAACCCAGAATCACTATGGCGTTTTGTTTCTGTATGACGAATACAGCAGGCAGTAACAAGAAGAAACAGTGTGCCATCGAATATTCAATCTGCAATCCGCGATCAGACCAGTGCTCATGGAGAAATTTACCTGCAACTACTCCTCCCTCGCCTCGGCATTAATAAAGGCATTTTATTATTATTTATTATTATTATTATTATTATTTATTATTATCATTAATATCCTCCGAACTATTGGGGAAACTATCGATATTGCAGCACCTACAGGAACCGATGAGGACACTAACTGAATATCTGCAGATGAAGATCTGAGAGATAGTCCCTGCCACTTAAAAGATGAGACTTATTTCATCTTCAACATGAATTGAACGATTTAGCAAAGAGACTTACAACTTCGAAAGAGAAAGCTTAATTCTGGGCGCTAGACTCAAAGAATGGAATTTACTGGCTCCAGGAAATACTTAACACTCAGCACAGGAAAAGGGACAAGCCTTTTTCAGAATATTACAGAATGGAAGAGTCCCTTTGCGTATGTACGGACATCAATTGCCTGATGAATGAGTTAGGATCCAACGTAATCCATCTGATTGGTGTCTTTTCATAGATTCATCGAAGTACAGTCTGAAAGCAGTGTTGCTCATAATGGAATAAGCTGTCTGTAGCAGGACTGTTCAATAAAATGATACTTACGAGGATCTCGCACTCATTTAAAATCAATATCAAATACAAAGATCATGGTTGGGCAAATTTGTTGACATGTAAAAGTATTTGCATAATATAATGTCCAATGTTCTCGAAGGTGGATTACAAAGCACTTTTGTTTTTGTGTCTTTGGGACTCAAGAGCTACAGGAAAAAATTTCTGATAAAAGGAGTGGCCCCCAGAGAGCCATTTAAGCCGTACCAACAATATCAAGTATAACCTCTGATCGATCCAGGCAAGGTACTGCTTCCAACTGCTGCACACTAGTTGGAC
>JAHLJT010004567.1:86357401-86412623 GCA_031308135.1 Acheta domesticus
TTGAGTATCAAACAATTGCTTCGATATGCCTATAGGTGCTGCTGCTCCAGAATCAAATTGATGTGTAACTTGTAGTACAAACTCAAAATTTTGAGTATTGTAACTCATAGCGCCAATCCAGGTGCCCCATCTCGTTAACCCTTTTTTGTATTGGAAATCAATGCGTCTAATTTATCAAACTGAGATCTAATCAGTTCTGCAAACACAACGCACGCACAAGATAGATTAGAAGTAGTAATTTTGGAACAATACCTGCAAGGCTTCTGCTGTCTTGCACATGTACGGTGCTGCACTAGTACCGGAAGGAAGACATTATGTTTAACTTCATTAGGTCACAAAAAATCCGTTGTATTGTTAAAAAGTTTTGTAATAGTTTGATGGTTGCATTTGGTAACACTTCACAAGTTAACAAAATAAGACTTACACTTTTTAAATAGGTTCATTAAACCTATCACAACCTTGCCAATATGATTTCCTTGCACATCAGTTCCACAGCGAGATTTTACTTCAGATTTTCGGTCGAAAGATAATTTACGAACACGGTAGAGGGACGCATGTAAAAATCAGGGAAAGAAAAATGTCAACGGCTCTTCTTGAGCTGGTGCGTATAGTTTCTGGTTAAGGGTATCAAGGTCAAAGGAGACCTCTAAAATATGCGAAGTGGGGGCGCGATATCGCCTGCTAAAGATATCATTTTCACAAATCAAACTTCCTTTCTGTTCTCCGCAATACTCGCGCTGAAAACTAACAGAACAGACGCTGTGGATTGCATCGTCGTCTTCCCCTTTTACTTCCAATACCGTTAGCATTTATGGATACACTCATTTCAGCGCGTAATAATAGCTTCATTTTAGAGAGGAGATTATAGAAAAAATGATTGACAATAGTGAATTGTTGTTTGGATGATTCTTTATCAAAAACGTAAAATAAAGTATCAAAATAGTAAAAATAAAGAATTAATTTTTTTTAATGTAGAATAATAGAAAAATTCGGTAATATGTAAAAATATGTTCATTTGGGTAAAATATGTAAATATATGTGATTTCGGGCAAAATATGTAAATATATGTACTAAAACTCAACGTTTTTGGCCACTAATCGATGCGAAACGTGAATATATCGTTGATTCGACTTGATAGAGGTACCTTAGGAAAATATGTAACTTACATAATTATCCGGGCCCTAGTCATAATGTTTAGTGTGAGTTTGAAAGTCATAAGTCATTTGATGACATGTGGATCACAGAATAGGGTGATTTTTATTGGATGCTAAAACAACTCTTAAGAGGGAAACTGGTGATCAAACTTCGGAGAACTTTAAGGTCTTCTCAATGTTAGAATGTATGTTATCCATCTCCTGTATGTATAAATGCCTTGGAGTAGAACATTTCATTATTACTTGATCAACATGTTCGTTTTTGAATAAAAGAGAGGCAATAGCATAAGAAATAATGGAGTTCCTGTTTTGAGGAGCACAGCTATCACTCCACAAAATATACCCCCTAATATTATTAAAGGAAATATTAAACTTATTTTGGTCATTATTTTCATCACTGGCAATGTCATTCCCAGAACGACCACAGAGTACCTCATCCCACATATACATATCTTTTTTTAACTTTCGTCTATAGAAAAAGCAACTAGCATTAGCTCCAGGAAGTGCAATAACATTTTACAAGTCAAAACATACAACAACCCTGTTCCTTTCACGATCGTTTTTTCTTTCGTCTCTCATAAAGATTTTATTAAACATGTGAGAATCATATTTCATAACAAGCTCATGAGTTACAACGGTACTCATTATTTGCCATTACGTATTGTTCGCATAAATCACATCTGTCAGACTTGGGTAACAAAAAAGCGATATTATATTCATTATTGAAAATCGATCTGTACATTGACATTAAAAGAGGTTTAACAATAATTTCATTACAGTATTAAAGATAAAGTTCCAAACATTCTACCGACATTCATACGACTAAGATGCTTTTATATAAATGAGATTATAAAACATACGCCGTACCTACCAAACTATGTATTTTAAGAAACGTTACTGTAATCAATGAATGTTTATATTGCATTATATCTAGCCACAAACACCACCTCAATTAACAACAGAGCATAAATAAAGCAGACTCCTTATCTTTTGGGAATTCTTTTTCTTTTCAGAGAAGGTGTTTATCCTTTCCCACTACTGCCATCGGTTGTATTTCGACTATCATCAGATCTGTCATTTAGCCACTTATTTATGGTATCCTTATCCATTACGATCACTTTACATACACACTCTATACCAACATCTAATATAACGTGACCATAATCAACTTCGAGCTTTTTTCAACGGGTGCTGCAGATAGAACTATCTGGTACTTAGGTTTGCCAAATTATGCAGATAGAACTATATTTCCCTGTTTATAACTTTGAAAGTAATGCGAATTTAGTTATAATATCTTTTTTTATTTGAAACTCTATACATATATGCAATAAAATCAGAAATGACAAAAATTGCAGATAGAAACCTCTGGTTGGAAAATGGGGGCGAATTGGTGGTCGAAGTTCGTAAAAAATACCCAAATGCTACTAAATCCTCTCTTAGGAAAATAGGTATGTTTGAATTGGCTTGTTAAAATAGAATTTTCAAATAGAGTTTCTGCAGAAATGACTGTAGTTCATCTGGGTGTTTCTCTTGTAGATGCATGCGCTCTTAAAAATCTAATATTTCTTTAATTTTTATGATAGTTAAATTATTGAATGAACTATTGAGTAATTTGATTTAGAATGTTTTTAAATAATTGCCTGAATGACTCACAAAAATTGGGCGGAAAATGGTCTCGGTGGATAGTTTACCGCTTTTTAATGCAATTATTCGTTTGCGCTTACAAAGTTCAAACTTTCAGGCGTTTGGAATCATTTGATTTGGCCTGAAATTTTGCACTGATCGTTTTCTTGTCGAAAGTAACTGGTAATAGGGGATGGGAGCAGAAAATATTTAACTTTCGAAAAATTACCCTATTGCTAAGGGCCACCCTAACGTCCGTTATAAACTCAGTGTGAACCCGGTAGAGTGAGCCACGGTAGCTAGTGCAGAATAATATACGGCAATCGAGCACGCCGTCACCCTCGACGAGGATTGCACCATACAACTCCTGAATTGACCGGGAGTCGTGAACCCCAAGAGAAAATTCAGAGTGGGTGTCACTTCCAGTCCTGGTGTTCTCACCACGGAATTCGCCCTCGGGTTCGTACGAGTTTGTTATTAATAATTATCGCAGAATTCCCTGGCTAGGAATATAATTTACAGGTTCAGCACACAAGTACACAACAAGTTTAGTCGGTAAAATTAAATCAAAATAAATCTATTCTTCAATGTAAATTTTTAACAAAGGAACACAGATGAATTAAGGTAGTTCTCAACTCATCATACTCATGAATTTGGTTCTTAACAAAGTTGTGACGCAGCCAAGTTAACAGGCATCAAAATTCATTCTTCTTTAAACATTTTTTAAATTTATTTTTGTATCTTAGACTTCCTTTAGAATGCAACCTTCTACGTCGGATTTCAATCCTCTAGTAACAGTTAAAGCTGGCGCAGTTCTACCTACCAATGCCATTGGTATTGGCATTCACCTATTACTAGCAGATTTACATTAAGTCAGGACACTCTGAAGAATTAGAAATTATGCACAGTAAGCAAAATTTAAACATTAATGAACGAAGTTAACATTGTAACAACACAAACGTTCTCTTGAAATCAACAATTAAAAAAAATCCAAAATTCATATTTATTTTACTTTGGTTAGATTCTTTGCCTTTCAGATTCTATCGGTTCTGTAAGTTAAGAAATATTTAAATGTTACTAACAATTCGCTTTATATACTTTTTATTTCTCTGAACGTCTTTGTTCGCACGGGTACTCCCTCTGCAGCCGATTGAACGAACCTCGTACGCACGGCTCTCCTGGCGTTAATGCAGCGGCATTGCGACGCAGGCGGCGCGGCGCGTTTTCCTTCATTGGCCTTGCCTCCGCGGTCAAGAGCACGACGCGCTTGGAGACGCGGGGCTCGGCAAAGGCTCCACCCCAACTTGTCTAGCGTCTTTGCGGCTATGCCGGCGACCCATGACAAAAAGCGCCCCACAGGAAGCTCGCTACTCGTCGGTGGATCTCGGTGTTTTGGTTGCCACTTCTCAGATGCTGCTGCTTGCTCCGCGATCCCTTTCAGCTTTGCCTTTGGTCAAATGCGATGGTGGTAAATTGTGTGTGCGTGAACCAAATCGTTGCCGTCGGAGTGTGTGAGGACGCAGCGATGGAAATTCGTAATTGAGCGGTTCGTAGTTCGTGGTTCACCACTCGTAAAATATCCAAGATGGCCGCCGAGACCAAGTTTCGGGCCTGTAGGTAATGGCCACGGTGTAAGAGATATAGGTGGGTTTACTCCCGGTCTAAAACTGAAGCTAATGTGAGGCTAGTTCTCACAGTTCTCGCTATGTAAGCGCTGCGAACGACTTGGGCATTTTTTGGGACAAGATGGTGATCCATTTAAACGCTTTGTAACCTCTGGTGGAAGCCACTAAATCGCGAGACGCCATCATGAATGCCCAACTCGATCGTGCGCACCGTACGGATAAGCGAGGAACTAGCCTCAAATTGGCTTCAAAAATTTTGTCCAAAAGGCGCTAGTTGACATACCTACATATCTTACACCGTGGTAATGGCTTTGTGCTTTTGATGGGAAACGCTGCTCGCTCGAATGCCACTTCCAACAGTTCGTTATACAGTTCCATTTCGACTTTATGCCAAACGATGCTCAGTTTGTGCGCTAATTTCTGACTGGCTCGCAAGATTGCTTCTTCACATCCTATCGCACACCAGAATTCGCAATAAGATTACTGTTTCAAACTATGCGGTGTAACGGATGGATTAAGATTCTGTCACCCGCCGGGTCGAGCGATCCTCTATAACACGCCAAATTTCATAGAACTGTTTAGTTCGACGGTTCTCACAAGATTCTCCTCTTTTTGGATGAAAACGAGATCTCACCTGCTCGTTCCATCGCTTTCTTGATGGCGGCCAAAAGTGATCTCATATTTTTTTATCAATTCATACAAATTTCGGTATTATTTTGCACAGCGTTTGCTTGAGGGGTAGTTTCCTCAAGCAAATGACGTTACTGATGTGCTAGTTTCAACTTCTCGCGTTCGCGAACTGACATCGCAAGTTGATGTCCTCTTTTTCCTCTTATTTTCGACATAACGCGGGGTCTGTACTTGAGCTCGTTTCAATACATAGTATAGAGCTGTGGTGTCAAGGTCGATGCCACGAGTGAGAGTCCTTGGCACGAGTACCACGACGAAATTGCCCCTCCACGCAGTTCATCACCTCGCCACCAGAGACAACGCCATTCCTATTGTAAAATGGTGGAGTTACTAATAGTTTCCTCTCCCGATGCCAATGGCGCAGAGAAGCTCGTGGCATGCTACGGGTGCCACAATGCGTGCCACTGCCACCAGCAGAAGACCTTGACACCACTGGTATAATGAATAGTATTATCTAATGCTGAGGAAAATAGATATCCAGATTTTAATCGAAATACACGTTTTGTAGTCACTAATGCCGAAAACGTGATGTTTCTTTTTAAAACGTCTGTCCGTTTATTTGTCTTTCCGCTTGCAAACAACACTAACGCCTGAACTATTTGTAGGATTTTCTCCAAAATTAATATACCTCAAACTCTCTGGCCCATCCGAAGTTCTTCCATTTTGAAAACAATTCTGTAAATTTGGATAATTCACTTCATGTCCCAGGGATCCGAAAATTCCAAAGTTAGAATTAATGTAGTTGTAACTCTACTAGTTTAATTGTTGATAACTAAGTACGTATTTCGAAACAACGTTAATACATAATAGGTTGACTGTTATAATGTGGTACCCTCGCAGTCAGCAGAGAGCTTGGGGTTACGCTTCGCTAGTGGAGGGGCGCACCCCCTCCTCTACCCCTCACCGGACGGCGGGTTAAAAACCAGAGCCCGGCAACAGAGCGCCCTTCTCTCGACGTCAGTCACCTGCTACCACCGGCGCCTCAGTCCTTGGCGCGACCAGCACTCGTTAGGGGTAGGGTACGAGATAGAAGAACTGACTAGCACGGAATCCGTCTTCCCGGCCAGACACGTGGACGCAGTGGGCGCTGCCCGCAGGCTACAGCCACCGAGACCATGGGTGCCTAGTTAACAGCTTTCAAGCTGCCACGGACGGGCACACTGCTCGCTGCACCCGTGATAAGAGCAAGGTTACCAGCAGCCGGCTGTCTACCTAAGCGGCTCGCGCGGCGTTTCAGTCCCGGCATCGTGCGGCAAGAACGCCGCTCTGACTAAAATTCCGTTGTTTATGTGATTTCTCTTGAGTTTCATGTATATAGTTTGTGGCAAAGTTAAAGTAATTGATGACATCGTGGTATTAGCTGAAACCTGGATTCTGCATACAGCATAATTGTATACAGCATACTGCATACAGCATACAACATACAGCATAATTGTTTCTTTTATTTTTTTGCTAGAGGGGGCTTGGTAGATGCCACTACCAATTGTGCATCTCTATTATAACCGTGTGTAACTGAGTACACATTTTTACTTTCACGTATACGTATGTATACACGGAGTGATACACGTAATATAGGGAAAGTTATGTAATTCTGCGCGAAAAATTGGCCAATTTTCGGCGGAAAAACTTCATTGTCGGGCCGTGAAAACGAATAAGTGGATAAAACAAGTTGCTAAATTAAGAAAAAAAAATCCTCTAACACGTGGTGTAGCCATAAACCCCGTTTTCCTAGGTCCTTGATACCGAAAAACCAATTGAAAGGAAAACGTCCTTCTGTCCGTCTGTTTGTCCGTGTGTGAACATCGCTAGCGCCTAGAACATACGTACGATTTCTTCTAAAATGGATATTCCCCGGTCGATCTCATTCTAGTCGAAGCTTTGAGATTTTGAAAATATTCTTCAAAATTTGGAGGTACTTTCTATGAAGCCCCCCGGGGATTTTCAAACGTTTCTCAAAAACGGCTCCAAATTTTTTTTAAACTTTACGTAGGGATCGTGGTAAATATACTCTATCAGATGACATAAATCCAAAAATTACGAAAATTACGAAAATTTCAAAAATTACGAAAATGTACATTTTTTAACACGTTTCTCACGTCGACAAAATTTACATTAGCGGTGTATTTCTCACATTATTATATTTACGAGTGCATGTGCTTTAAAAAATGTCAAGTAAAGTTTCTCGAACACACAATCGTTTTCTGTGAAAGTAGCTCAACATTTCGCATTTTCAGAAACGCTCAAAAGAAATTTTCTCATATATGGCTGCAAATTTTTTCTTCAAACTTTTGTAACGGATAGTGCTAATTACAATCTTTAGTATAGCGTACAGTTTATTTTGAATTACTTTTTTTAAAAAAAAATTACATAATTGTATTTTTTTGAAAGATTTCTCACATCTTTAACATGCACATTACCAGCAATTAGTAAAGATTATTATATTTGTGAGTGTACGTGCTTGAAATAACTTCAAATAAAGTATTTTGAAAACTCAAAAATTTTCTGTGAAAATTAGCTTCAAATTTTCAATTTTAGTAGCGCTAAAACGCAATTTTCTTTAAAACGGCACATAATTTTTAAATTAAAATTTCTATTTAGGACTAGTTTTTTATATTCTTTAATATTCTAAAATTAATATTTCCGTTCTACCAATAGGAAACCGAAAAATTAAGAAAATGACAAAAAAATGTACTTTTCACCGTGATAGTAAGGGAACGTATGTGGAAATTCCGAATAGCTAGTGCAGACGCAAGGAAATAGAAAAGTAATACGGGAAAGTCTGTGTCATTATATAGCACCACTTTTTCGTTTTCACGGGCCCGGCAATGAATTTTTTTCTCCTTCGAAAATTGGCCATTTTTTCGCGCAGCATTACATAATTTTCCCTATTCTACCGTGTATACTCCCTATACTTTCCGTGTATATATACGTATACGGGAAAGTAAAAAAGTGGATAAATCCATTTGTTAAATTTAGAAAAAAATACTCTAAACACGTGGAGCAGTCACAATCCATGTTTTTTTTGGCTCGTTGATACCGAAAAGTTAAGAAAATGACAAAAAAATGTACTTTTGGCGGTGACAGATGCCAGCTGGCAAGAAAGAGTATGTAGCAATTCCGAATAGCTAGTGAAGTCACAAGGAAATAGAAAACTAATACGGGAAAGTCTGTGCCATTCTGTAGCACCACTAGTTCCTTTTGGTACGAAAATAGTATATAATGAATACAAAATAAGCTAGTTTAGCTTAAATTTTTATGAAATTAGGATGCCAGTTTGATAGAGGCCTCTCTCAAATATTTAAAAAGGCTCCCGAAGGACAATTTCCAAATGGCGAAATGGGATCCATAAAGGAGTTCTGTATGAGGGTCAATCAATGGATTTTTTCAAACTTCTACAGCGTTGTGAAAAATACATCAACATGTTTGGTTCGTTTATTGACAATAAAGCCTTTGTTGTTCGTGTCTGCTGTGTATTATGTCTTGCATTCACATATATTTTCGTACCTGGCGGGGGGAAGTGTTCGTTCGCCTGCACGTTAAATCATTACTTTCTTTATTTGTTAATAAGTTTACCCATGCCTGTCAACCGTATCTTTCAAGCGACATGTTTATGTGTTCGAAAGTACTTTAAGTTATGAAGAGACATTGGCGTAACGGTGTTTCATCAGTTATCGAAGAAACATAATTTATTTTATGCGTTTCAAAATTCTTGATATGAACGTAATTAAATTAAGTTGCTGCTACCTAAGTCTTAAGAATGATATGCTCCGTAAAGCAACTGTAATGTTCCTTAAGCAAGATATACAGCAAGAGGCAATAATCATTTAAAAAGGAATTAAACGTTATTAAATAAAGGTACAATAAATGAAAATAAAACTTCTCCAGTTATCTTAAAAATAAAATTGTGAACATTTATGAACATCATAACTGTGCAGTGATATTCCCAGAGACTTAGAAACGGAGGAATTTTGTACCATTTACTGCGATTTTTCCATATCTGCCTCTTAAGGCCCGTCTTCACGATGGAATATATCACGGCATTTCGCGTCTTTCTCGGTCATGCAGCTGGATGCCGCATGAAAGTTTTGATATTTTTTTCATTAATTTCAGGGTTTTAAGACACAGTAAAAACATTTTTTGTTCTTTTTTCAATTTTTTTCATTTGAATTTGGGGTCAAGAAAACAACAAAAATTACTGTTCTGATAGTATAAAATTACTTTCTTACTTTTCGTATTGGTTCAACAAGATAAAATTATGTTAAGTTGATTAAATAAATTAAAACTAAAAATCACATTTTTAGCTATTAAGGGATGGTATTGATGGTCGTGAGGGAGGGGGACTAAGAAATCTTCCAAAATCATATTTTAAATTAGAGAGTTATTTTGATTTCACATTTGTCAATTGGGTTTAGTAAACGTTTTACCTTTTTATCCGGGGGTCCCCCTTTTAGTATGATGTTAATATTTCCGTCCCTATTCACCCGATAGGAATTTCTAGTTGTTTAGTTTTTCCATTGTATTTCGTTTTCTAGAAATATGTGTAATTTAAAATAATATTATATACTCTGCTGACATTATATGTAAAATCTATATAGTAATTTCCAAAGCGCGCAGGAATTGAGAGAAAACTATGCAGAATCTCACCAACCGAGTCGACATTGGTTTTGTTAGACACCGTGCCCAGAAACTTGGGAAAAATCAATCACAAAAGAGCCAATCGATAGAAAAAATTTAAAAGTGCTATTTTCTCAATCTTGATAGGATTGGTGCAGCGAAGTATCCTATCATCGTGCCAGTAATTATTAATTGTCTGCGCACTTACAAAATAGAATGTCCTTACAAAGCAATAAATACCTCTTCCTTCATTTTCTTGAGAAGCCTACATTCAATCTGAATGGTGCCTGGAAAGAATATTGTTTTGCTAGTGTCTGTTTTTCGAAGAATAACTGCAATCATGTCATCAAGTGTGCTTATTCTGTGACGTGCCCCCCAAAAAATGAAACCCCTCTTTGTGGGAACTGCAACGAAAACCACCGTGCGGACATACGAAACCCAAACTGTAACTATTTTAAAGAAATCCTTGAAAGAAAAAAACTATGTTCGAAACAAAAATCTTAGTAATGTAAACCGTCAAAACAGTCAATCCTCTCCACCACCCTCTCCTCCAAACCAATCCAGAGAACCTTTCCCAGAATTACCCCAAACTAGCAATCTCCGAAACTTCACCCATATCTCAAATGTGAATAATAGAATCCAATCCAACTTTCAAAATTCCCGCACACACTCCCAGCCAACTCCTCTTCCACAAGATTCTGAATCTAATAACCCTATTCTCAATACAATAATTAATTCAATCACATCTTGTATCATTAATTTTATAAATTCTTTAATCCCTTTCATCATCAACACCATTCAAAATTCAGTCACTGCATATTTAAGGAATAACAATGCCAACACAACCCAGTAATAATATATCCTTCATGAATTGGAATTCTAACAGCATCAATAATAAAAAAGCAGAACTCATTCATTTCTTGCACCATCATAAATCGACGTAGCTTGTATCACCGAAACACACTTCAATATAAAAAATAAACTATTTATCCCAGGTTATAGCATATACAGAACTGATAGAACGGAAAATAAAGGAGGAGGTGTACTTATCGCGGTCAAAAGTTTCCTCAATCACCACCAAATTAACCTGCCCGACACACCAGGCATCGAATCTGTCGCTATTCAAATTTATATTAACGCCCAACCATGGAAAATCATAACAGCTTATAAGCCCCCAACAGCCAAATTCTAAATGCAAATTTTTCTAATTTATTTCACCCTACCGAGAAAACCTTGCTGTTAGGTGACCTCAATTGTAAACACTTGAGCTTTGGATGTCAAACAAATAATCATAACGGAAAAATACTAGCACAACTACAAACCTAAGAATACTGACTCCATCGGAACCAACATATCACCCTCGGGATTGCACTCGGAAACCGGACATCCTTGACATAGGCATCACAAATACTAACATTAAATTCTACTCAACACCTATTTTCGAACTCGACTCCGACCATATACCGGTAATTATTACTACACACCAACTCACATCGCAACACGCCCCCGCCCCAAAACCAACTTCATTAAAAATTAATTGGCAAAAATTTCAAGAAACTTTAAGAAATTCTCTGCCCAAAATAAAGATATTAGAAACCCCGATGGACATAGATCAATCCATCTCTCGTTTCAACGAATTAATACACTCCACGCTAAAAAATACACAATTAACTATTCCACCGAATTCAAAAACAACCAGACATAAATTATTACCCAAAGAAATATTAAAAGCAATTTCGATAAAAAATAAAACCAGAAGACTTTAGTACCGATTAAGAATACCTGAACTAAAGAGAGAACTAAACGTAATAACAAATGTAGTAAAAAGACTTATAACTACCTTCAATAACCAACATTACTATAACTTAATCCAATCACTCAGCGCAAATAATAATTCTCTATGGCAATTCACAAGAAAAATTCTGAAGAAGAAAAACACGATACCTCCTATAAACACAGCAACAGATAAAGCGTACACATCCTACCAAAAATCAGAAGAACTAGCGAACCATTTTGCCTCAACTTTTACTGTTAATAACACTAATTTTCATTCGGGACACATCACCATAACCAAATCAACGTTAGAAAATAATATGGACCGCACCAAAAATACATTACACATCACCCTCCGAAATTAAAAAAAAATTATTAACAAACTACCACTCAAAAAATCACCCGGCCACGACAATATAAATAATGTCTTATTAAAACATTTACCTGCACCAGCAATAGCCACCCTTACAAACATATATAATTCGTGTTTCAGAACAAATTACTTTCTTCATACCAGGAAACATGCTGTCATCATCTCCATTTGTAAACCAAGCAAAAATCCTGCAAATACTGACAGCTATCGTCCGACCAGTTAATTGCCATCTTTATAAAAAATTTTCGAGAATATTATACTAAAAAGATTAAACTCTCACCTACACATAACGAAAACAATTCCTAAAGAACAGTTTGGATTTACCGAAAAATTGTCTACACAGCACCAGTTACTAAGAATATCGGAACATATGTACACAGCATTTCAAAAGAAACATCACACAATAGGGGTATTCATAGACATCACTCAGGCATTTGACCGGACATGGCACCAAGCCTTAATATACAAGATAAAACAAATTGGCACCCCATACTACATAAAATCTATTATCAATAGCTTTCTCCACAATAGAACTTTTTCCGTTAACGTCAATAATCACCATTTAACTCTAGACTAATTAACACAGGACTCCCTCAAGGCTCACCACTTTCACCCACACTATTCAACTTATACGTTGCAGATCTTCCAAAACATTCACACTGCCCAATTTGCGGATGACACAGCAAACTTCTGGCAACTCTATCATTGAAATCAGAAATAGAACACAAATATACCTCAACTTACTCGATAGCTGGGCATCCAAACTCAAAATCAAACTAAATCCAACCGCGGCAAAAATATTTACGCTAAGACCCTATACCTCTCCCACCCCCTAACAATAAATAGCAATACAATAAACTGGTACCCTCCTAACAAACCTATTAAATATCTGGGATTAAACTTGGACACTCAACTGAATTGGAAACAGCACATAGAAGAAAAGTTAAACAAGCTAAAATAAAACTGCAGCAATTAAAACCTCTAATCTAGAGAAACAGCCCATTACCATATCATTCTTCAATTGCTGTATATAAATCCATCATAAGACCATTACTACTGTATGCCTGTCCCATCTGGATAAATACCTCAAAAACCAATCTAAAAAAAACTACAAATCATGCAGAATCAATATCTCAGAGCAATATCTAATGCACCATGGTTTGTCACCGAATCATCAGCTTCATAAAGAACTCAGCCTCGAACCCATTGAACATCACATACCTAGCCACTAACTTCTACCATTATTTACCCCCAAATCCTTTCCCTTGCAACCTTCAGACTCGCAATAAATCCTAACCACACCAGAATAAAAAAGAGATATCCCTACAACATATTCCTGAAAACCTTCTCCGAATTCGAACCATAATAGAGGACCCAAAAGGGCATCCTCACCCT
The DNA here is from genome assembly GCA_031308135.1 of Acheta domesticus. NCBI lineage: Eukaryota > Metazoa > Arthropoda > Insecta > Orthoptera > Gryllidae > Acheta > Acheta domesticus. Next base: position 86,370,649 of record JAHLJT010004567.1, read on the forward strand.
TATGTTAGATTTAAGAGTTAGAAGTAAGTTTTAAATGTAAGTTAGCGTGTAAGCCTTCAAACATATGTTAAAGTAGAAATTATACTGAACTATATACAACCAACATAAATCAATAAAAAAAAGTGTCTGTTTTCATCATCCACAAATTTTAAAGAGTTCCCACTAATTTAGTTAAAGAAAAATGTTCTCTCCAGCATCATTATATCCATAGGAGAAATTGTCAGGAAATATATTACAGTTGTAAGCTGATGGATATTGGGTCATTCCATCCAAAATTTTAGGATTTTGAAGGGTGGGTTCTTGAATGTTTTTCATATTTCAGTATTTGATTAACATAGTAATAGGTAGTTACATGGCAAATTTTAAGACTACTAGATTGAAAGGATTGGCTATAACAATGAGAAAATATTCAGGTATCGCACTTGCAAGACTTTCGAAAATAATTCATAATAAATACAGCTTTACTCATAACAGAATAAACGAAGAACCAATTTAAAGTTAGTTCGTACACGTTGAAATGGAGGTAAATTAATGGAAATTATTGTCAATAATATTCGCAAAAATAGATGTAAAATAACAACAAATATTAATAATTAAAAATGGAATGTTTTGAATAAAATGAATTTTTTCCCACATAAAGATCATCTAATGATTCATTCATGGTTCAAATTTGATCGCGGAACTACTTTAAGTTTTTATGTTATAAATTAATTAATACCGGACTTGTTTGTCTTTAAGGGTCATAATCGCTCGCACTCTAGCTGCTCTGTCCAACACTAGGCCTGAGTGTGTGATGGGCGCTTGGGGATCACTGAAGGTCGGGTACAAGGGGGACCTTCAGGAAGGGCTGATGGGGCGTATAGCAATAAGTCTTTGTCCATGACACTTTCGTCACTCTCTGGATGTTGTCGTGCGATTTCGTTGCGTTAGGGAGCTTGCTTCAGTCGAACGCTGGCCATTGGGCAAGTAAGTCGTATTCATTGTGATTCAATTGTGTATTGGATAGAAAAGAAATTGTACGTGAAAAGTTTTATTTAAAATGCCGAAATCAAAAAAAACGGTGGAATACTTTGTGGCGCTGTAACCCTTTTGAACTTCAGAAGCATTCCAGTCATATCGGGAAAAAGAAGGTGACCGAGGAAATGCGTAAAAAGATTCCGCACTTAGTGCCTGGTGATTCAATTTGTGATGATTGTCGTCTTAAAATATCGAAAATGACTGTACACATTCCTGTTGAAAATGAAGAAGAACCCGAGGAGAGCAAATCTACAAGTGACGACAAATATCTGCATGAAAATCAACAAGATGCGAGTGTTAGTAGTTTAAACCAACTTTTAACTCCTTTTGGTCATTCCCCCGTTTCAAAATTTAAACTTTCAAGGGGGAAATCATATACTAGAAGAAAAGCTGTTAGTGAAGTGGTAAGTGGAATTTTTAATGTTGATGAGAAAAGTGATGGAGAAGAAATGATTTGCCAATTTAAAGATAAATTTTCAAATGTCAAAACAGCGAATGAAAAGTACATGATTCTAACTTGCCTACCAAAAAGCTGGAGTGAAGACAAAATAAAGACAGAATTCGGAGTTTCTACTCATGTAGTACGTGTTGCCAAATTAACTCAAATGCAAAAGGGCATTATGGTAATTCCAGATAGAAAATATCAACGGCATCTCTCAGATAATGTGATAAAACTTGTAACAGATTTTTATCACGAAGATGATATAAGCAGAATCATGGCTGGTATGAAAGATACGAAATGTGTTAAGGAAGGAAATAAAAAAAGTTAAAAAGCAAAAGAGAATTCTTCTAGCTAATTTGAGAGAACTTCATAAAGAATTCAAGAAAAGGTCACTAAATAATAAAATAGGTTTTTCAACTTTCGCATCTCTAAGGCCAAAGAATTGTGTACTTGTAGGAACTCCAGGTACGCATAATATTTGTGTGTGCGTTATTTGCGAAAACATGAAATTAATGCATGCAAGTGTACAACCGATCATCGGCAGCATTAGTGATCTTGTTTTGAAAATTGTGTGTAGCAAACCTTCATCAAATTGCTACGTAAACACTTGTGAGAAGTGCCCAGATTTTTCAAATCTTCTTGAAATGTTAAAGTCACGTCTACAGACCAATCTCATCGAAGAAATAATTTACAAGAAGTGGACTACAACTGACAGGGCCCAGATCGTTTTAGTAAAAACTTCATCAGAGTTGTTTCTGAAAAATTACATCATCAATATTCAAAAATTCAAGTCTCATAATTTTATAGCAAAGGCGCAGAGGTGCTATTTGCAGCATCTGAAAACTGTCATCCAACAAGGAGAATTTATTATTCTTGGTGATTATTCCGAAAATTTCAGTGTTGTTACCCAAGATGCTATCCAGGGCTGTCACTGGAGTAAATTAAAAAAAATGTAGTATTTCAGTGATGGAGCCGCAGGGCAATATAAAAACAAAAAGAATTTCTCAAACATTGCGAATCACAAGAAATATTTCGGCATCTTGGAAGAATGGCATTTTTTCGCTACCAGCCATGGCAAAGGCCCTTGTGATGGGGTAGATGGTACTGTGAAGAGATTAGCTGCGTACGCTAGCCTCCAAGGGACTCATATCTCCACTCCAAAATAACTTTACGAATGAGCAAAATGCCATATTCAAGGAGTTGTGTTTCCTTTCACAACAAAAGATGAACATGAAGAGGAAGCCCAAATGTTAGAGGAAAGGTTTGCGGGACTACGGACTATTCCGGGAACACGAGGCTTTCATTGTGTTTCACCAGTAAGTGAAACTTGCATTTCTCTGAAACATTTTTCATGTGAATCTCCCAGACAAGTTGTGATTCGACGCAAATGTCAGCACGAGGACTCATCAGCGAGCGTGCAAAAGTGATGCGGCGCGCTGCACTGTTGAACGACGGGGCGGCACGCTAATGTCGCGGTAAGTTTTAATTTTTTAACGATCTTAGTTTTCATTGTTCCGTCTTGAAATTTTTAGGATTGCCTACAAATATCGATCTTTGTTCATTGATTTTTTTCGTTTGAATTAAAACATTGCATTTTGAGTTATTAATTTATTAATAATATCTTGAGCTTAATTATTAACAACAAATGTACGCTAAATATCAGTATGAAGTGAAAACATTCGTCTATCTATACTCTAACAAACAGCGTGTTGAAAATCAAATTATTTCTTTTAACAGAATCAGGAAAAAATAAATAATACTCACGTGCAATGCGAATGCGTAAAACTTAAACCCTCCATTGTGATGTAACAATGGGCGATAATTGATTAATATTTCACAGAAAGCATATTTACTCGAAGAAGAAACAAATATAAAAAAATTAGCTAATTTTGGGAGGTCGAGTTTTGATGCCCCCTGTTTTCCGTGGAATGACCCTATTATGAAAATTCGAGTAAAGAAAATTCGAAAGATTTTGGAATTTGCATTCAGTTTCGGAACAAAATGATGCGGTTCCCTCCTAGCTGTCTGCGTCGTGCGCAGGACACGGACGGTGGCTGAAGGGAAGGGGAGCGAGGAATCTGCGAATGGGTGGTAGACGGGAGAGCAACTTTGAGACCAGGGCCCAAATTGGCCGTTGCCCTGCAGTAATTGCAGCATGCAAGTTCGTTTTCAGTCCCTTCCCCTCCACCCATCGCTTCCTGGTCTCTCTTCACTGTTCCTCTTCTCTTCTCGTCCTTCACTTTCTCCTCCAAGCAGTTAAATTCTAAATCAATACAGGTGTGGATTAATTTGTGGTGGTACGTGAGGGTTATAATAGCTTCGTTTGTATGTTTAAATTAGATTAATGCCGGAGTTCTTGTTCACGCTCATGTGTGAGAGTAGGTTTACATTACACTGGTAAACACTGTTGTTTTCTTTTAAAGGGGATTGGTAATTCGGTTAATGTTAGGTACTCTTAACGTGGAATTTAATTATGCTATAAAAACTGTTCTGACTAATAAAATTTTATAAGATTATGATCTATTCATTCTACATTCATTGTACATTTTCTAGAATAACACTGATTATCTAATGTTCCTTATTTTTAGATAACGGAAGAACATTATCTACCCCACGCATACTACCATGCTTTGTATAACAGATCAAGGTTCAGGCTGGAGCGAAAGTTTCATTTCTCTGCATTGCAATTGTAATAATTGTAGACAATGAATTAGAATTTCTAAATATTTGCTTCCAATATTGAAAACATAAACAAAATAAAATTTACATTTGACTTCTGCACAAACTTCTATCTTGTTGAAGAAGTATATTTTAATGTCATTGAAGTAAACAAATATTAAAGTGAAATATAAAAGAATGTGGAAGGAGTAAATTATTTCTCGTTTAATATTACTATTTCCCCGTAGAAAAAACTGATAAAACAAAAATTCTAGAAATGTCCTTATTGGGGTTTGTTTCCTCCTGTTCGTTCAGACACTTCGAAAGTTTTGCATTCTTTCATATCATTTTTTCTTTGTTATGTAAACCAACATTTTTTTAAAAGTAAGGGGTTTGAATGATATATACCTACCATAATGAAATAAGTAATACGATCATTGGTCAAATCCAACAAATAAAAATGTATGTCTGAAGTAAAGAAAGATGGAGAGCAAAGGAATTTTATACGAATTTCCTGAAAAATAGGAAGTTTCTAAAAAACTTGCAGTTAAAAAACGAAATAATTTTCTACTACATGACTATGAGAAGATGCCTATGAGAAGATGCACGACTAACCTATTTCAAATTTGTTGCAATAACTTTAAATAAAACTTTTGCAAAAGGAACTCATACATTTGAAAGTAAGCTTTAATTAACATTGTGTCCGTTATTTGCCACGCTGTGTTTCATAAGTGCGTTGTCTGGTTCGTTGAATTGTGTTGCCCGCTCGATCGGAAAATACTAAAGCGAAAAGTGCATAGCCTGAGAAACACCCTTCCAAAAGTATTTGATAATGATAAGCTGAAAAATACCTACTAAAAACCTTGAATCTTGATTTTAATGACCACCTGAGATGGGTCAAAGCTTCAACCGATTTTACTCCAAGCTTTACTTAGTGTCTCTGACAGAGTACCAAGGATTCGCGTCTTGACAATGGAACGATCGACTATACCGACCGAACGACGGTCGAACGTTCGAGTAACGTTGCAAGTCAGTTGGGTCTCTGGTACCGCTCTGAGTAGCACACTTGTGCGTCGCTCCACAAACGCATCATTTTCCGGGTTAATATTTGGTAATGATGAGCTCTCTACATTGCAATGTATTGTGAACCACTCCATGCTGAGCTCATACTGCAACCGCTATCTTGCGTTTACAACTGCAATTATAATCGAATCAACTTCCTGTTATTGTGGAATGTGGTAAGAAGGTTTAAAAAGAATATGCAGTGGCCACGAAAAAGCGCGGAGAAAAACACTGCTTCGAAAATTTTATACTTGAACGCCTCAGCCAATCGAAAATTCTTTGACCAAGCAGCATAAATTATCCAGAAGGAAACCGAATTCCATCGATTTTGTAAGAGATCTGGGAAAAGAGCAGTTGTACTACGAGAGGACGGACTGCAAACGACAGAACGCCTTTCATAAAAGCTCAATAGAAGTAACTATTGAGAAAAATATTATATGAAATTACTTAAAGGAAAATGAATGATGGATTTATATCGTGATTACGTCAAGAATATGCATTAATGTATAAGAAGAGTAAATTGTAATTCCCAAGACGAATTACTGTGCCACGAGGCATACATAGAGTATTTTGGGTGAAGCCTTAACTAATGAAGTTAAGTATTTCCCAACAACTTTTCTTTTGCAATTGAATTAAAATTTTTGACGGCGCACTTCAGGGTAAAAGAGGTTGATTTCTTATTGGAAACGAATCAGACGACGGGACCTCGAGGCCACGCTTGGCAACGGCATTTTGACTGCAGTGGCCAGCGGCGCAACACTCGATTGCAATCCGCTGACCTCGAGTGACGAGGGACGGAAGCGCTTTAGAATACGACGTGCGGATGCGACCAGCCAGTGGTGTGGTATTCATGAGTCAAAACGTTCCGCTGAGAACTGTATCGTCATGTTTTTCCCCTGTAGAGAATCAGAAGCAAATTGGCTAATATTGTGGTGCAAAAAAAGCAGATCATTTCGTTACGTCTGGTAATATAGGATAGAGTTTTCTATACTTGAGTTTTTCGTTCTTGGCGCACCAAGGTCAAAGACGAAAAATGGGGAGGGAAGGCTTTCTCCAATAGGGAGCCTCCACGTCACAATACAGTAGTGAATAGCAGCTCCCTATTGGAGAAAGCCTTCCCTCTTCATTTTTCGTCCGTGACCTTGGTGCGCCAAGAACGAAAAACTCAAGTACAACATCAAGTCCATTTTTAAGCATTCACTGTCGTATTAGAATGGAGATAAATTCTGATGTTGAAGATGATATGTTGAATTTGTGTTTTTAGTTTTATTTGTTTTACCATAAATGTTAATTGCAACAACTTCAATCAGTCTTTAACTGCATATGCCTTCAGCTATTACAATTAAACATTTTCAAGAGAAAATGCGGTTGCGTAATTTCAACTACATGTATTTTTTAGTTAATATCAATTTGTGTTATTTTTTTCTCTCAGTTTATGTCTACTAAATTGTCCCAGAGTAATAGAGACATCCTCTATAGATATTAACATTTACACGCAACACGCGTCCGTGTCTCGTACTTACACGGCGGTTCTCCGAGTTACTAAACTGAGTTACCAGAGTAATTAAAAGGCGTTGACTAATGCTGAGGCCCGAGACGCTTCACCAGTTCACGGCCTCTCAAGTCATCCCTCACCAAGTGCAACTTCTCCTAATTTTTCGTAATTTAACGTGTCTCACACCTTCAGTATTTGATCTTGCGTTCTCTTTCTTAATGCATTATAATCCTCAATGTTACAACTCCATCATCATTCTCTGCCATTCTCTTCCATCGCACTCATTTCTCCTATATCGCGTCGCTCACCGGCACCGTCTACTTTCTTCCTTTTCCAGCAGGCTTGCCGCGAAGTGTCCCGAAGGGGCAATTTTCCGAGTTTATCGACGATCGCACCGTCGCTGACCCTTTCCAGCAGAGGCACGTGCTCAGGATAGGAACGCGATGCTTCAGGGGCGTTTAAGAATTTATTGCTGCTCTACGTTCCTTCATTCGCAAAGTCGACAGACAACTGTTGTTCTGAATAATGTCCCGTAGTTTGCAGTAACGGGTGATTTCTTTTCCAGAAGAGAAGAATTAGAACTAAACCGAGAATTATAATTTCTAAGCGCTGAAATGAAATTTCGTGTGAATTCGTTACGTCATTAATAATATTGCCAATGAGGTTGATACCTTGTCATAAATTGATAAAAAAGATATGTTTTTTTAATATTTAATATCTTTTCGATCGCTTAGTGATATCTCAAAATCATCAAATATATAACACCAGAGAAATATCACAAATTTCATTTTATAATTGTTCAATCTCGCGAACAATCTCACGAGGAAATTTGCAATAAGAGCGCAGCCCCTAATTGTCTTTCACCCACGCGGCCAACATTCTTTAGCTGCCCCACCCTCAAAGCCTCTCACGGCAGTCCAGCGCATCTGCTTATTGAAAACACAGATGTACAGGCAATAAAAACAATTCTCGTTGAGCCCTCTCTGCCGCGAGCGTCGAACCGTCGCTACCCATTGTACTGTAGCCGGGGAAGGGACGAAGGAGTCATTACTGAGAGCTGAGCCTCCGCCGGCGCGCGGCCGGTAGCTCACGCCCCCATTAACCCTCTACCCTGCCCCTCTACTCAGCCACGGACCAGATGTGTATACAAACATTTATAGAAATCGTACGTGCCTCCTTCGCCAATATTCGCGCTAAAAACTTTTCACCGACAAAGGTGCACGCGGCCGCGCGGGCACAGCCGCCAGTCTTCTCTCAACCGGTGCACCGCGGTTCGCATGGGAAACATACCCTAACACTGCTAATGAGATGCAGTCATCGCGGGCACCTCAAGTGTCGAGCCAAAGTCACGTGACACACTTCAGCCAATAACAGCAAATAGCGAGCAACTCTCGCGGCACTCTGCGATTCACCGCATGCTATACGCTAGCTGCTATGTCACGTGACTCTCACCTCTGCACTCGGAAACATCCGCTTCAAGAAATGCGACAACTTCACTCCCACGCGCCACTCTTCAGTCAAACTCCTCAGTCAACTATTTCAATCAATCATCTCTGCGATCATTTTTGCGCTACTACTGCAACTTTTACAATCACTTCAATACTATCACTACTACCATTCAGTCAAATTTCCAGTCAACTACTTCAGTCAACTTCTATCAGTCATTTCGACGCCACTACTGAAACTTCTACAGTCACTTCTAAACTAGTCAACTATCACGGTCAAACTATTACCGTCAACTTCTACGAGACAATCAACTATCATTGACACATTTCTCAATACACCGCAGTTTCAATGCTCGCCCCATTCGTCAGACAGCCTGCGAACGAGTCGGCTGTTCTTGCTTTGCCTATCAAGGCTCCGGCAATCAATCAGCGCGGCCAGCAGGCCGCGATCTACATTCGGGCCACCCGTGAATCAGCCTTCACCTGGCCAAGTCTACCCTACGGGCCGCTCCATTCAGGCCGAGTACGTGCCCGTGGCGCCATCCAGGACTCCAGCCGTATCATCTGCAGCCAATCTCAGCCGACGGCATACATACTCAGCCGTCTGATCTGGGTTGGTGTTTGCTGTACATTATCATCAATCTGTAAGTAAAAGTGAACTTTAAGAAAGAAGAAACTTAAACTGCATAAACATTCATTGGTCGTCCGGCTTACTGCTAAATTAATAATTTGTACAACTATTTTCAAGGATTAAACTTAAATTCATTCACAAGTGTACATTGCCTTTCATTTGCCTCTAAAGAAACAATCCCCTGAAACCCGTACTGATCCTGCATGTACTTGCATTCGCGGCATGGAACCTCCCACCGTGTTGCATCTACTACAATAATACTCACTAAACTATGTCCGGTACAAACGAGCTAAATAAGATGTTTTTATTATTATTTTGAAATTCCCACGATTTATCACCATTATCATCATTATTTAGACAGATGAAGATAACATGCGTGTTTTTTTGAGCCCTTATACGTTTCTATTTCCTGTTGCTCCATTGCTTTCCAATCACAAAATGGTGTAATTTAAAAACTAAGTAATATAAGAATAATTAACATAAGTAATTAAAGAATATTTGAAACATAATTTTTGAATATATAATCTAAAACTAATTATAACTAATAATCAAATGCTTGTTTTTTATAAAATGACTCTTCCGATATTTAAAGGCGACAAACGTATCTATAATTTCATTCTATCCATTTATTATTTAAATGTATAACTATTAAATTAATGTATTGTCAAGCCACGCGGGCCCTCGCGTGCGACGTCGGGGCTCGATCGGGCGATCGAGATCCCCCCCCTTTCTTTCACTCACCTTGGTAGTTGCCGGGCTAGCTCAGGAGCAGTGATTCTCTACGAGAAATGGGGGGCCTATGGATGGACGCTACTTGGTTACCAAAATGAAATACATTGAGTTTTTTAAAAAAAATAAAAAATGTAATGAGCTAAAATAAAAGAATATAAAAATGAATCCTATTACTAATAACCCTTCCCTCTTAACCCAAAGACATCCCTCCCCTCTTTCTTATTTATCCCGCAACTCCCAAAAAAACCGCTTGAATTTATCCCCCCTTTCCCAGATTCCCCTTTTACTTAAATAATTTCTTACTTGCTGGAAGACAATACAATTAAGATACAATTTACAGAGGAAGAAGCAAAATACAATTTAGGAAGTTTCTTTTTCAACAAAAAAAGCCACAGCGCGGCTCGCTTATGATGGGGCACAAGTCTGTAATCCGGGCCATTCACAAGAGTCTAGGGGACAGCAGTCTGTGTTTTTGGGAGACTTCGTAGGGTCGATGCCCGACCTTCGTGTGACGTCACCAGAGCTCCTTTTTCTTCGGCGGTGAAAACCGTGCCAGCAGAGGGTTACAGCTGACGAGGCAGGGTCCTCGCCAGGGGGCGGGAGGCAGGCATTCGCACTCGCAGCCGGCGAGGTGAGGTGGACGGAGACTCCAGTATGAAATATAGCTCTGCGGTGGTCGCGGGCGTAGTGGCGTAAGCCGAATTGAATAATTTTGACTCGCGCGCGGCACGAGGCTGCACCGCACAAGCAGCGATAGTCTCTTTCAGGCGACCGAACGAGATTGCTTTGCGCCTAACGTGAATAACGGCGCGCTAGTCACTATAATAATCCTTTAACAATTCAAAAAAACCACACGCGTGATAGCGAACATCCGTCAGGAGCAATTCCGCGCTCCGCATCACACACAGCGCACCAAAAAATTAGAACAATATTGTCTCTCACACTGCGGAGGTGTCTACGCCAGCGGCGTTTGCTCCCCGAACGACGCACCGCCGAGGTGCGCGTTCCTCGCTCCTCCCTGAACCTACTCTCAAGACCGTCTCTCTTCTTCTCTTCTGATTTTTCACTTGGTCACATCTCGCGAAGCCTCTGTAACCCCCTCTCCTTACTCCTTCGTCGAAAGTTCTGGAATGATTTTTGGTTTAAATTTTGAAAGGTTCCTCTCTATTGGCAAAAGACAACTGCGTCTCAGTTTAATTTCGGCCAATGTCCGGAAGCGTTTTCTGGCCTAGTCGATGGAAAAATTCCACTCAACCCTCTCTCTCTAACGTCGGGGGGGGGCCGCAGGTCACCTGGGGATGTGGCGGCACCAGAGAGGCGCCGATCGGGTCATATTTCTTGTACCCACTGCCCCCCGCCGGACAAAGAAGCGCGAGGGGACCTCTTCCAGCACGTGTCCATTGCGAATTGGCTCGACCTAGCGCGCACAAAAGAAACAAGGTTCTGCGTAGGCCCGCGACAGGCTACTACGACGTGTGTTTTAAATCAAATTTTTCTATCAACTATTCGGTATCGTCACAGTATGTGTGTATATATATATATATATATATATATATATATATATATTGTGACCTAGCTTACGTTTTTTGGGAATTGGGTGGTTTTGAGTACATATAAGTCTTTTGTGGTTCTCTTTTGTGGAGATCTAGAATTTTTGTTAAAGGACAAGAGGCCATTTTAGGGGATGTCACCTTCATAAAACATAGTTATATTTACATTAATTATTATCATCAGAATTATACAAATATACTTCAATTCTTCACTTTTACTTCCTTTTGATAATATGTCAGCGTTGAATAATAAGAAAAATAAAGTATTTTTAACCATACACAAAGAAATTCCCACAAGCTAATACATACAGAAATCATTAGTAGACAGTTCAAAATCAGATTTGCCATCCTCCCATTATAATCCAAGCCTTATTTTTCTCGTACTTCAACTGTTATCCTAATCAATCCCTTATTGTCTATCGCTGTCCATGTGATTTAGGGTCCACCTGTTATTGAACTCCTGTTACTCACGGCATCGTCCCCAGACGTAGGCAATGATGTAACTACGAAGTTCTTGCCGTGGCCTGTTTGTCGCATATTCCTCCTTTGGGTTGTGTCGATACCGCTCGGCTCACGTCGCTCCTCGCTGCTCCCTGTGACACAGCGGTGCTCGGCGCCACGCTTCGGGCCCTGCGACTTCCTGTTGCTCGCCACGCCGAATAATGCAGCACACCGCATGCCCCGCGATAAATTCTGGTTTTCACAACCACTCTCTCATCTCTGGCATTCATTTACTGTCCAATACTAAGCCACTTCACATGTGTCCATTGTTCTTTCCGGCGCTCATATGGCTGCCACGTCCATCGTCTTTCTATTCATGCGAATGTCTCCGAATATCATGCTCTATTACCTGACATGCGTAATAATTATCACTGCTTCTATACTTTTGATTACTCACTACGAAAACTGCACGGGATTGGTCTCAGACTCCACGCGACGAGCTTCGTCCACGTGCGCCCTTACATGCATCTTTCGCCTGGGCGATTATATTGCATTTGTGATATTCATCCACTTATTTTAGCAATTACAACACGTTGCATTGTTCTTTGTCACTCACTATCATGTTTGTGGCCCTCACAATGAATATTGTCAGTATTTAATCACCGATTGCGTCAGATTTCCACTCACGTGTACCTCCTGCTCGCTCGCTCGCTCCGCATTCTGCTTGTACCCCCAAAAACATTCTTCTTGCTCTCGCTGCTCGCGTCGTTCTCTTGCGTTCGCAGTGCTCGCTCACCCGATTCGCCGCATCCGCGCTACTTTCAACTTTCTTGCTTCTTCGTTTCTTATTTAATTTTCTTTGATAAATGACCATAAGGTCATTATATACAGGATGTCCAGAAGCTCCCGTTACAAAAAAATACCACAAATTCTGTGATGCCAGACATGAAGAATGGCAGGTCCAGTTTTTCCGAAAAAAATTTTGTCTTTGAGAAAATTGAGTTTAAAAATCACTTCCAGGGCGCGAAATTCAAAACCGGCCGCAACGACACTGCAGACAGCAGCTGTCACCTGCGCGGAGCATTTCCTCGTTTCTCCGCATAAACGGTGAAACAGTCGAGTAATATTCTGGAAAGCATCGCATTGCTTACACTAGAATACTTAATAGTATCAAGTATTTTCAGGTTCTATTCAAAAAATATTTTAAATGTACATACAGAATATCGAGTTTTGTTCAAAATGATAGCCACGGTACACGGAGGCGTAAACATAAATTATGAACATGATCCAACATTTATGAAAAAGATTGAATCTCCTGAAATGCTCGAATTGTTATTTTTAGCACATATTAATATGAACTAGTGCTTTGGGCTTAAGATTGCCACGTAAATGATAGTCTCCTGGAGATTATTCTAAATATCGTGATATAGTAAAAGCGTTTTGGAAATGAAATATTCGTTTCCTGAATTCCCGTTCCATGAAAATACTGAGTTTATCTCTGGGCGCGGAATTTGAATTGATGCTTCTTAGAGTCATTTTGTGGTGATGCAGAACGAACAGTGCATTGCAGAATATTTGTAGGAGCACGTAGGCCATTAAACCTAACCCCCAGGTCAATATCAACAGAGATAAAATAGCGTCGCCGTATGTGCCATGCAACATTGAATAAAAATACAAAACTAGTATATTACTGGTGTGAATGGGTAAAAGACTGAGAAAAACTGTGATGTTGCATTGCGTGATGTACAAATACTTCTAGCAGGCAAAATTTGACCGTGGTTCACTGAGGTTACCGGACCGCTGCCATTCGCAGCTCGTATTATGGTCGGTGTCCTTGCATTTGTCACTTTCTAGGCCGCGTCACATCGTGGTTTATATCGTATGGCGAACCTTCCCACCGCCGCCTAGTGATTCGCCCATCAGCCGCATGTCAGTTTTGCCTCAAAACAACAGATTGCGCAGTTCGAAACCCGGCCCGCAGAGTGGTTATGGCTGAAAAAGTACCTGTATGGAGTCATCTTTCCTGTTCCCTCCCCTCTGCACCACCCCCAGCGTCACGCCGCCGGCAGCGTATACCAAAAGCTAAGCGCCGTCAAGGCAAATTAGTAGAAATATCGAGTTTGAGTGCGAGATGCCAGAATAAGCTTGTTTCAATTAATGAGTACTGCGACATGTACTTAGTCTTCGACGAGTGCCGGAGCAACGCTCGTGGGGCAGCTCGAGTGTACGCCGAGAGATACCCGAGCCGAAGACACCCTTCCCACTGCGTTTTTCTGCGCCTCGACGCAGGAATACGTGCGTCGGGGATCAGTTTTACCGGGAGGAAGTGTCGATGCAGGTGTGTCTCGCTCATCTGTCACTGCAGAGGAAGCAGTATTGGAACATTTCGAACAGGACCTTCGAGCAGTGTGCGAGATTTCGCGCGAATGGCCTATTTATATTATTTCTTTTCGTTACAACTAAAAGAATTCAATTTTCAATGTGAAAATAATTTTATGTATTATCAGATATGTTTTGGAGAAAAAATATACAGAGCAATAGAGTTGCAGTGATGATTTAATTTGTATATTGTTTATGTTTATTCCTGTTTTCCATAAAATATTCTTTTGAGATATAAATCCCTCATAAGTAAAAAAATAACCAACATAAAACTATGTAATTATTAGGGTGTTTTTATGTAAAATCTACAAAAATTATCTAATTTTTTTCCAGTTCAAAAAAGTATGCAATTATTAAATGAAAAAGTTATAAATTGATTAATTTTTTGAACAAATGAAAATATTGAACATGTAGAGATACAACTGAATGATTTAGGACTTACATGTAAAGTATTTCTAACTAATTTAAAGTAGCAAAATATGCATGTTCTAAAATATTTAAGTAGTAAGGATAATGATTCTGCATTAAAATAAATTTAAAAAATTAAATAATTCAAAAGAAGGTTTGGGATTAAAAATTGATTACACTGCATAATTTTTTCCTCATTGTCGACTTTTGTTGTACATTATGAAAATATCAAAGAAAAATATTGAAAATTACAACACTGAAGTAGTGTAGTAGTGACCTGTTTCTACTCCCTTACATTCTGTACTACGTAGTAACCTGGAAGAATTAAATTAAAGAAATGGTCGTTACTCATTTATGTACGTATCTGCTAACTACAATGCAAGCGCAAAGAAACAAAAAACTCAAAGAATACTTTTCCCGAGTAGCTGTCAACTGCCTTATGAAATGATTTCACGACGTAACTCCAAGATTCGGGAGAAAGACATGCTCTCATCTTGCATCTGGAAAAGCAAAGCGGCGGGTAGAATGGTCATTCAACTTGGAGAAATGGATAGTCGAGGCCGCTTGCCTTAACTTCAATGTTCCACGTAGAACAGTTACGCATATTTTGCAATAGCAGTTATTTCGGAACGCTTTTGCTGCGGCAGCAGGAAGTGCCCTTACTGTACCACATATTACTTAAGCTAAAATAATATTTGACGGGAGGTATTGAAGTTCATGGATGTTTTACAGCACGAACAGATACTTTTATTTAGGAAAGATGCAATATTTTTGAGGGGGGAAATATTAATATATCCATCAATTAGGACTACTACTTAGATAAACCGTCCAGCGGTTATTAAGAAGTTTAAAGCTAGCAATCGTTAGTTTGAGAATTTAGAAAATTACAGCCGGGAGAATCAATTCAAATTCCAAAGATAATCAATAAACTCAGTATTTTCATTAACAAATATTTTATCTCCTAAATGCTCCTTAGTGTATCACGATATTTACAATAATCTACAGGAGACTATCATTTACGTGGCAATCTTAAGCCCAAAGCACTAGTTCATATTAATATGTGCTAAAAATAACAATTCGAGCATTTCAGGAGATTCAATCTTTTTATAAATGTTGGATCATGTTCATAATTTATGTTTACGCTGCCGTGTACCGTGGCTATCATTTTGAACAAAACTCGATATTCTGTACATACATTAAAATATTTTTTGAATAGAATCTGCAAATACTTGATACTATTAAGTATTCTAGTGTAAGCAACGCGATGCTTTCCAGAATATTACTCGACTGTTTCACCGTGTACGCGAAGAAGCGAGGAAATGCTCTGCGCAGAAGGTGACACCGCTGTCTGCAGTGTCGTTGCGGCCGGTTTGAATTTCGCGCCCCGGAAGTGATTTTTAAACTCAATTTTCTTAAAGACAAAATTTTTTTCGGAAAAACTGGACCTGCCATTCTTCATGTCTGGCATCACAGAATTTGTGGTATTGTTGTGTAACGGGAGCTTCTGGACAGCCTGTATATATATATATATATATATATATATATATATATATATATATATATATTTAAAAATCATTCAATTTATATAATTTAACTATACAAGTTTCTAATTGGATATACCCTTAAAGTGGTGTCACACGGGTGGGCCGTGCCCTATACCCCCTGCCTCTACCTCCGACCCCAAATACGCAACTGTGTGTTATCTGTGTAAAGTTATACAATAGCAACAATCCATGCAACTGCCGGAAACATTGTTGAAATAATATTATGCAAAATCCAAAATGTAGAATTAAATTGAAACACAAAAATTAATTCGTGATAGTGTAGTATGCCTAATTATTTTCTTGCACCCACCCAATCGAAAAAATATGTGGGTAACAAATACAGAAAACTCCTTGATCTTGTAGTTTCCTGAGACACTTGAAGTGACATGCTGATTAATTCTTTTAGGCAGTTTTAATATGATACTGCAGCCGATTTTGATAAACGAATTCTTAAACACCAAAATCAATGAGTAGAAATTCTAAGATTTGGAAGTTTTCAATTGGTGATAAATAATTACAGGTATTTCGTTTCAAATATTTGTTGGAACTATTTTTTTAAATACAGCGTATTATACTTAATATCATTCTAAAACGTTATTATAAACATAACTCTAAAACATGGTTCAGAGCATAAAATTTAACTCAGAACAGCTACAAGAATATTGTGACTTTCCAATTGACTGCACCAATTCTCCCAAGTATTTTCTTATGAAAATCTCTCTTAGCTATTATTTGATTCTTATTCGTTAAGATTACTCAAGAAGTTTTACCTCTTCCGAAACATATTAATCTCCGTGTTTTTTGTTGGTACTTTCATTGATCATTGGTCTTATCGAATTTCGAATTAAAAGTTCTCAGTTGCAAAGAAGAATTTATAAACTGTATGTAAATACTAAGTTAAGACTCTGGATACACAAATACAATTCGGTTAGATGAAACGAAAATGCAAATTTGGAGAGAAGAAAGGAAAATGAAACAAAATGTGACTTTTTAATATTAAATGGAGTTGACATTACGTCGAACTTCTGTGGTTTGATGTATTTCCCCTCGAAAGCAAAAAAAGGTATCTCCAGTATTTTCATGTGTCAAATGCAGAGTTCATTTTATGCATGAACGGCGAATATAATTAACGTTTTCACGAAAAGAGAGCAATTACATTTTTCCATCAAAATACAAACCACGACATTGGTATATTCTTGCTAAAAATTCTGAGAATAAATTGATGTAAACAAAGTGTTAGGTTATCATTTATTTCAAATTTACTCAGAATTCAGAAGCATAATGTGTTTACAAATGCATTCAGAAATGAAAATAAGTAGTAAAGTGATCCTAAAAATGAAATATCTGCATGTGTATCAGAAAAGAAACAAATTCGAATTCTAATAGAAAATGGTTTCCGTTTATTGCTCTATGTACAACTTGTAAAAGATATTCGTAATTTTTTAAGAATAATACTCGCAATATAAATCAGACTGAACGATTCCAAAGAACGAATTTTAATTTTGAATATCTGCTAGAAACATTGCACTCATGATGTCAAGATATTGTGATGTTAAGTCAGACAATGTCGATTGCCATTCTTTCCATACCCCATTTCCAACACTGCTCTTGAAATGTGCTCTATGATTGTAGTACGAGTATAAATGTCGCCACAATATCTCCCAAGCGATACTGACATCGTGGTTTGAACTTTCAGTTCTATTTAAATATATCGTATTTTGTCAAATAAAGGTCTCCCCGGCGCATAAGCTTCCTCCTCAGTTTTTGTATGAAAATTTCGGAAAACCTTGAAATGTATTTCGTATGTTATTTGTTCAAATGAATATGTTTAATAAATACTAATTTCATACAGTTTTCATTACCAGCAAGATCTAAGAAAATTCAGGAGGAATGTCGCAAACTAATATATATATATAATTTTAATTAAATATAATAATATGTTAATATATTATAATATAATAATATATATATTATATATATTCATTATGTAAAAATAAATGACAATGCTCGCGTTTTAGCTCCCTCTAATTTTGGGGGGAAGAGGGTAGTGTAATACTAGGAAATACGGTAATAATTTGAAATCAAACACCATTTCAAAATTCTTACTTGATTACTCAAATGTACGATGGATCATCACAGGCTCTTTTCATGCGGTAAGTGGCATCTTGTATTTTGTTTTTGTTTTTTTGTTTTTTCTTATTTATTTTGTACTGAAGATGTATCTTCCCCGATCTGATGATCTTCCGGAATATTTTTGAACCACTAATCTTCTAGACTGCTGAAACTGATGATCCTGTATGGTAATGCTACTTTCATGAGTTGTCTTCGTTGAACGCGGTAATATTAATGATGAAAACATTAAACAAAATCTAATATTGCCAGCCGAATAAGGCTCTAGATTTTCCTCAACACCAAACCCAACTTTCCCGACTGCATGATACCTTTCCCGATCATTAAACGATTTTATTCGGTTTATTAGCAGATGATGGCAGACGCGCCCTTTCCAACACTTCTCCATCATTGATTCTCTGTATTACTCTTCATTTCAGAGTACTATGTTAAACGAGGGATAGAATGGCAAGAAGAAGCTTGGAGAATCGTCTTGGACCTAGTAATATTTCAATACTTTCTTCCAGTGAGGCTTTGACTCACACAATTAACCCATTAATGTCCAGCCTTACCTTCCGATAACGAAAATTCTGGCAATGACACAGAGGAGTCGTTTCAATGTCTGGGCAATCATTTGCTAATTTTATTTCTTCAATAGATGTAGACATCCTAAAAGAAAAAATATATGCAAGTTTTCTTCATTCCTGAATGCTAGATGTCGATTTAGCCGTGATCGCTAAGTGTGATCGCTACTCTCCTCGCCAGGGTGTACATATGACTTGCGTCGGTTAGAATCTTCACCTAAAATCGTGATTAGCTGCCATAAACCTGTAGTTATGTTAAAAGGAGAGGCCGGTGTTGGTCCGCACCGAAGTTGACGGGACTCATGCAGTTAATATGTAGCAGAATTAGGGTATTCGAAAGGGCTTACCTCTAAATATTTAACAATGGCCAAAATGTCTTATTTTTAACTTGCTGTCTAAGGGAAAACTTTCAAGTCTCCAGAGAACCTCAAAAACCGCATTTGAAGGGGTCTTGGTCGCACTACATCCGAGTTAGACAGTTCATCGACACGTGGGAGAGGAGAACGGTCGAACGCAACAGATGACGTTCATGTAAAATTATAAATTAACAACGGTTTTTAACGGAGTTGGGGTGTACGAAGTCTTCTGAAGAAAACCTTGTTTGCTACTGTGACGGATCCACTGGAATTTATTGCAGCCAAGACCTCCATCAATATTTTTTTGAAATTTTACAAAATTCATTCATAACAGTTACTACATATTGATCATACCAGTCACATTGAAAGAAGTATTCTCGTTATGAATATATATATATATATATATATATATATATATATTCATAACGAGAATACTATATATTATTGTATCTTAAATTAACAATTTTTAAAGAAATGTATTTCAAAAATATTTAGAGGAGATTCCAAAGTAAAATTTTAGATTTTTTATAAAATGAAGTTACAGATATCGTTTTAAGAACAAATGGAAAATACCCTTTGTTCAATAATATTCAAACATTAGCAGTTTTTACTCACGGAAGAAAATATGTACCTTCCACACTTGTACCTTCCTTCTACATTATGAAACACACGTTATGAACTGATTTAATACAAACAATTCAGTTCGTATTACTTGGCCCAGAGCGAGTACTAAGAGAGTTCAGACTCTCTCGCAAACTGCCGCTGGCCACCCGAGGAGCGATCGCGAGTTGGCCCATCATCCGCATGGGCCCGGAGGGCGGGTGGCAGGGCGGGGCCGAGGGGCCATGAGGAAGATGAGTCCTCATCGGGCGAGAGTGCAGCGGAGCGGCCCCGCGGGTCGCGCGAGGGGCACGCCGCGGCGCCCAGCGCTCCGCGCGGCCGGCGGTGCAATCACCTAAAATGTTTGGCCGCGTGCTGTTGATATTGGTGCCGCGGGATTGTGCCGGGCGGGAGGTCGCGCTGTCTGCGAACTTGAGTGAGGCAGGTCTATGAATGCTGGGTTTCCCCCGAACGTAGCAAGTGATGTTGGTGCTCAATAACCGAGGAGTGTTGAAGTTACTCACGATGCACTTTGAATTGGGTCCTATGTAGTAAAATAGCATTATATGGTATATTGTATACATACTATTATTAAGGAACATTGATATGACGGGAAGATCAATAAGCCAAAGATAATAAAATGAAGTCTCTCCTGTGTAAAGTAATAAGTAAGGTGATAATGCAATCTCCCTCGCAAGCATAAGTAAAGATCATTTGCACCTGAAATAACTACATGCTGTACGTGAAGCAACTACGCTGATACATTTGCATTTTCCTTTCTTAAAATTTCTAATTCTCACGAAGAGCCTACAGACATCCTATATAATTTTCAACTCATTTCCCTTAAGGAGATATATCACGTATTGACTTTTCTCAATACAATTAAAATAAATTGAATTAATAACCACACTCATGGTGAAGGGATTTTTGTGCATTGCTACTGCTCTACTAATACTTCCCTTATAAATATCTAATATTTCTTCATTTTCTGTATAATAGGTAGAACTTGATGACGTTTCTCACACTCTGATCTTTTTTTAAAAAAATAATCAGTAATTATTAATAATATATACTAGTGAATGGAATTTATTTTTTTACAAAGAAAATCCAGTTCAATATTTTCACAGTGAAAATCATGGTTTAGTCTTTGGGATCTATTCATCAACTTCCAAATGATTAATGAGAGATGTGGCCTGCTTGGAGTCACTATGTCGTCGAAAACAACCCCAAAATATAAATAAATGTTGTTCATTTAAAATGTATTTGATGTCTTTTATTTCAATAGTTCAGAAATTCAACATTCAATATTAACTTTCAGTAGCCACTCTAACCTTCCAAATCGTTGCATGTTGTAATTGGAATTTCATATTAGTCCCCCCTCCACTTCACCCCGCCCCGGCCTGCCCTTCCCGTTCAGGCTCACTCTCCTGCTTAGATAGCTCTTTCCGCCACGCTCTTTTCTCCTTGTTTCACCTCCGCCCTCACAAGGAAAGAAAAATCGTGCTTTTTGGTGCGAAACGTGCGTATGTACCTCGCTATTATTTATTATTAATCCTACTGTGTGGAGTTACGCGTGTTCGCTAGGATTTTTGCTTTTTGTTTGATGTATTTCGCGTTTCCGGGCGCATCAACGATGTTAGCCATTAGTTCCATAAGTGTAGTACTGGTAAATGTTTTTGTCTGAGAGGTAGTACTGAACTTCCTTCGCTGGATAGTGAGATCCGACTGCAACCTCCACGACTTGCCAGGTTTTCCCCAACCAGATATCTGTCACCAACTGGGCCCTACCCCAGCGGGAACAATCTCTAAGCTCCCGGTCGGTCTCCTAACATGTGTGATAAAAATAGTGCATGAAAGTGTAAGTGTTTGCAAGTAAGGGGTGAGGATGGACAAGGAGGAAAGATTTGTTAGGGAAGTGCTCCGGCATTCGCTTGATGTTAAGCGGAGAATTCTCGGATACCTCCAATCAGAGCAGTCGGCCGCTAGAATTCTTCTCCAGACAGTATTCGATCTAGTATATATCTAGTCAGTGTCAAAAAACCTGCCACAGTGGGTCTCAAACTCTAGAACCTCTTGGTCAGAGGCACTGCAGTAGTTGAAGCATCAGTTGATTCTCTGAGCCCCTTAAGCGAGGAGAAAAAGGAGATGTAAATGTAAAGTTTTTTGTGTTTGTCATCTGCAATGAAATAGTTCAATAATAATATCAATATACATGGTTATCGGTGGTCACAAAAGTAACAATTACTCAGATGGAATCAATTATGGAGATAAGAGGTGAACTCCTTACGAAGTTCTTCTTAGTTTAAATACTGTATGAAATGTATGAAGCTGAACCCATTCCTGGGGCCAATATTCAAAACCTGTCACCAATAAATTTAGCGTCTCTTCCTACAGCAATCTTAGCAGTGATAGAGCATCAGAAGACAGATGTAGCAGAGCCTTGAGAATCTTGCAAACAGTTCTACAAGTGCTTCACATTAAGATATCGCACGAAATAACAGTGCCTCAATGGTGACGATTGCTAATTTTTATATAGATGAGTTTTTCACAGATGTATGGTGAACTCAATATAGGAACAGCGTATTTTATTACCTAAATCCTGGAGCTGGTTTGAACCAGAAATCTCCTCAAAGCGTGTCATCACGTTGAAACTTTTGCTTTCGGAGCCCGTATATAAACCCAGGCTTGGTCATAATATATCTTTGTGTGTAATATCCCGCACTTCATGTAACGCAGCATTTGTCGAAAAACTGAAGTTCTACCTCAGTATGTTTACTACTATACAGAACCACAAGACGCTGCATTCACCAAAGGAAAGTTCCGCCATGTCTTCATGTGCCCCAAACACTCTGCACGATTATCCTGGAGGCAGGATGCGAGCAGTGGACCGCGCGTGGCAAGTGACAGGTGGCGGGTGGCGGCTGGTGGGTGGCAAGCGCGCGGACGGACGGGTGGTCAGGAGGGCGGAAAGTGGGCGGAAGTGAGGGCGAATGGGAGCGGCAGGTGGGAGAGTGGGTGGGCGACTGGGCAGATAGGGAAAGGATAGGCAGTAGAAGAGAAGATGGGTAAGGAGATGGGTAGCCGAACGAGTGGGAGAGCGAATAGCCGGACGAGGAGAGCGAGAGGACGGATGAGAGGGAGGGTGAGAGAGAGGGTGGGCGGGTGTGTAGAGAAGGAAAAGACGGACAGTGAGAGGGAGAGTAGTTGGATGGGTAGGTCGGTGGGTAGCTGAACGTGTGGGAGGGCGGATGAAAAGGGAGAGCGGGTGAACGGTGGCCGGCAAGTGGTTGGGTGCGTGGGCAGGTAGGCAGATGGGACGGGCGGGCGAGTGGCAGGCCGGATGGGTGGGTCGGTCGTGCCGGGTGGGCGGGCGGGTGGGCTAGCGGGCAGGTGGGAGAACCGGCAGAAGGGAGAACGGGCGGGCGGAAGAGCGGGCGGGCGGGAGAAACGGGTGGGCGGTGAGAACGGGCGGGCGGGAGAACGGGCGGGCGGGAGAACGGGCAGGCGGGAGAACGGGCGGGCGGGATGGCGTGTGGGCGGACAACAGGCTACGACTGGCAAACGCGGCCGGCAAGCGGCGCGGTGCGTGGCCAGGCCGCAGCGAGAGCGGGATCGGTGGGGACAGCGGCGGCGGCGGTGGCGCCCCGAGCGGCGAGCGGTGCCGACGTGGGCGAACGTGAGCGCACAAAGACACTCCACGCGCCTCTCCGCGAGTCCTTTGTGGCGCGGCGGCGCCTCTTGGATCACGTCTGCACCTTCGCCGCAGCCCCCGCCGCCCGCGCCCGGCCTGGCTGCATGCGCCGCGCCGGCCGGCTGCCTCATGCTCGCCCACGCGCGGCGGTGGGCGGCGTGGGGAATGCAGCTGGCCGAAAAACTCGCCTCCTCTTAATTTCACTATCTCGCTAGCCGCTATCGCAGTAGACAGGAAGTTATGTAATGCTGCGCGATAAATCAGTGAATTTTGAGCAGAAAAAAAACTTATTACAGGGCCATGGCTACAAAAATGTAGATAAATTCAGATGCTAAATTTAGAAAAAATCCTCTGGCAAGTGATGCAGCCAGAATCCCTGTTTTGTGGGTTCTTGATACTGAACATCGATTGACGACGAAACGTTTGTCCGTGTGTCTGTGAACAATGCTAGCGGCTAAACCGTTCAGACGATTTTCTCCAAAATTAATACTCTTCAATCACTCCTATAATTTGAAACCAATATTTTAATTTTGAGTGGTACTTCACATGAAGCTCCTGTGGCATTTGCAAAATTTTCAAGAAAATGGCTCAAACGATTTTGATTAAATTTTGTTGTTGAATGGTCTGAAGGACGTTTAAGAAAGTGATGCAGGTCTCGTGTTAATTGAAAATTCTGATTTTTCGAAAATCACAAAAATTCAAAATTTGTTGGGCGTCTTCCAACAACTACAATTATGAAAATACAATTTTTTATAAATGAAATGTGTTCATCAAAACTAGATTGACAAACATAAGTCGCCCGCCCCCAATTTACTGTACTTCGTGAACGTAACATAAGTAATGGTGCTACGCAACTGGATGTTACGTAAGTTAGAATTTTTATAATATTTCATATTTCATTTTATTATTATTTATTATATTTATATTACATTTTTGTTATTTCATTTTAAATTATGTCCTTTAATTGTGTTATATGTAAAAAGGAATAGATGAGCGGACATTGTAGCTTGTAACCATTTGTTGTGATATCAGCCAAGAATGACGGCTGCCTTTTGTTCCTGATAATATAAACTAATACTTTTATATATTTATAGAATATTAGATCTATTTGCAATAGATTGCCAATGCTGTCAGTATAGTATTATTTATTAACTTTTAATTATTTTACTATCTAGAATACTGCTTACGAAGAATATTGTGAGGCTGAAAAAATGCATCGGATATATTCGTGAAAACACTGCTTACCTTATCCAATGAATTTAATGCCAGAAATATATTTTTATTTAAAGTTTTGAATAAAATATTATTGCTCGAAACTACTTAATTTTCGCATTAAGTGTTCTAAGATTTCAAATGAGCTTTACAAAAAATGATGACTGATATGTATTAATTCGAAGAGAAATTGTGGTATAAAGAGTATTCCATAACCATTGCTTAAGGCAAGAAAGTACATGCTGTTTTAGCACCACTAGGTCTTCTTTACTTTAAAGGATGCATAAATTATTACTTAATGTTTAAAAACATATTGAGAATTTTTCTTTAATGGGCAATATATGTATTTATTGTCCTCTTATCTCTTACAATTGCTAGTGAGAGGTTTTCTTTGCTCATATTTCTATGCAAAATCGAAACAAAAGAATAAACATGACTATCATCTAAATATTTTCCATATTAATTCATTCTAATCGTAAAATTAATACGCTACAAATGCAAAGTTTAATTTTCTATCACCATATTTCTTATTCACATATTTATGCACATTTTGCCATTCCGAATTGTATCTTTAGACAAGTTTGTCTTCTTTAGGAAAACTGAAAAAACAGGTTTATTCTTCTCATTTCGAGAATACTTCCTTTATACACTTACAATTATCAAATGCAGCATAATTTACTGTGACAATTGTCACTCAATTAGAAATACTGTTGCCTTTTTGGGCTTGTGACATTGCGTGATGTCAGTTTTTGAGCCGTCACTGAAATATCTCACGTGCATCCGGATGGCGCGACCTTAATTTGTTACATCACCACGGTGGATGTGGCTTTACTAAGCTCAAACGTCTCGTTTCGAATGAAACAAGAATGTCGCCGCCATAAAGATGCCAACGGAGAAGGAGTGGTAGCAATGGGATTGTTCAACCTGTTTAGTATCTGTTGCTTGTGCAACATTGTTGGTTGACCTGGAGGTATACTATACGTTGATTCCAGGTGGTGGACTCTAGCTACAGAGCTCGATCAAATTTATCTAATGTCTGGAGAAGAATCCTAGAGACCGGCTTCTCTGATCGATAGACTTCTCCAGTCAGTACCTCTTCATAGTTTCTCCAATCAGTACCAGGCGAATATTGAGAAGCAGTCCAACAAACGGGTCTTTATCCCCTCTTCACACCTCATCCTTGCTTCCTCCTCTCTCCACACACACACACAATCCTCTTACACACACACTCTCTCTCTCTCCCTCTCTCTCACACACACACACACAGTGACATTTGCAAGGATATAATACCTCGCCTGTTGAAAGTCTAGAGCTTTCAACTTGTCTAGATTTGGGCGGTGTTCCACTGGAGAAGTCACTGGAGGGTAAACCCGTAATATATTCCACGCCCGGAAACACTAAAAAATCACTTTCTAGGTTGTTCACTGACTTACAAGCGGAGTGGAGGGGGAACTACGCTTCTTCCATAAGGAGATACATTTACTCTGCGGTATAAACGTTAAAATACAAAGATAACATGAGATTGTAGCCAAAACCTCGGCAGTTGTTTGTCCAGCCATCTTGCTCCGCGTGCCACCGTGGGCTCCCGCCCGTCTGCGCGCTCTGCGCCGCCGCGTCGCCCGCCACAGTTCAACTCAGCGCCGGGCGCCGTTTAAAAGATTACCTGCACCGAGCGCCTCCGCCACCGCCTCCACTCTCTTGCTCTCGCGCAGCCCGCGCCTCCTTCCCCGCGTCCGCCTCCCTCTCCACCACGGTCTTTGCCCCCGCCTCTGCCCCCCCTCTGCCCACGCCTCTGCCCCGCCACTGCCTCCCCCTCCTCTTTCCCGTTCCGCCATTGCCGTCACCCTTGTCACCGCCACCGTCTTCACTTGCGCATTCACCACTGTCACCGTCAACCTCCACCACCTCCGCTTTCGCCTATGCCTTCTTTTCCGACGCCACTTTCACCACCGCCACCACTTCCGCCTCCACCTCCGCGACCGCCAACGGCGCTGCCTTCGCCCCTTCTCCATCCACCGACTCTACTTCCATCACCATTTACACCTCTGCGAACGCCACCTCCTCCCCCGCCTCTGTCTTCGCTCACTCCCCATCCTTGTCTCCGCCCTCGTATCTGCTGCCGCGCCCGTCCGGCCTTCCGCCTTTCCCGCTGCCAGAGGACGCGGGTTGTCGCGATTTTTGCATTCCGACAGCCACACAAAAAGAGCCCTGGCGGTAAAGCGACTCGACGCGATGAAATGCGACGCGACGCCAAGCGCCACTGCAGACGTCGCATTGCGTCGCGCGGCGCTGCATCCGCAGGTGCTTCTGAAGAACCGTCGCGAGTGGTGGTGAATGAGCAGGAAATTTCGCGATGGAGACGCCAGAAAGTTCACACCATTATGATTTACGCCAATTTAGTAGCTCGGATGTGCGCGACTTATATATTCTACAAGCGTACCCGTACGAGAACTCTCGCACGCTGTACCCCACCCTCTTCTTTATTTGTCCATTTCCATTTTAAGCCTGTAATATAAATTTTTGTTCAAGACCCTCTTCTCCTTAGTCACTTGTTCTATATGTCACCTTTTAATTGATAACCATATAATACACCCTTGGAAATACAAACTATTCTTATTTAAGTTTATTATCGAACACAGAGGTACACCCGTGTAATTCAATAGCGTAGAATATCAAGTAATAAGTGATTTCGCATAAAATTGCAGATTATATAGGTTCTGAACAGGTGGAATAGAATCGAGAAGTTTGGAACAAGCAAAAATATAATAGAATAGATAAGGAAATCTCATCCTTTAGATTACGGTGTGAGGAACATTTCTTTGAGTCCTTTGATCTCAAAATTTAAGTTTTTAAGGCCCTAGAACGCTTCATTTAGGAGTTATGTAACGATAAAGATTAAAGATCCTGATGTGCGTTCCGGGTTGCATTTTAAATGAATATTAGGTCTCTTTCTTTAGAGCCCTCATTTATAACTAGCGGTGCTACAGAATGCCACAGACATTCCCGTATTAGTTTTTCATTTTCGTTTGGTCTCGGCTAGCTATTCGGACTTGCCAATAATCTTGTCAGCTGCCATTTATCGCCGCCCAAACTTCATTTTTTCGACATTTTTTTAAATTTTCAGCTTTCGAAAAACTTCATTTGAAGCGCTTACACTCACAAATTCAATAGTGTTTACAAATTGCTGGAAATGTGCATTTTAACTGTATGAGAGACCTTTCAAAAAAATATATTTTTGTAATTTTGGAAAAAACAAAAAAATACTCCCAAATTAACTTTACATCATGTTAAAGAGTGCAATTAGCACTATCTGTTCGAAAAGTTTGAACAAAAAATTTGAAACCATTTTTGAGAAAATGGCGTTTGAGCGTTTCTGAAAATGCGCAATTTTTAGCTACTTTACGCAGAAAACTATTCAATTTTCGAGAAACATTATTTGACATTATTTAAAGCATATGTACTCATGAATATAATGTGAAATCGCCGCTAATGTAAAATATTAACAACGTGAGAGACAAGTAAAAAAACTACACTTTTGCATTTTTTGAAAAAAAACAAAAAAATAGAGGAATATGGCGTTAATGTCATCTCATAGAACACATTTAGCACTATCCCTACAAAATGTTTAAAGAATAAATTTGGAGCCGTTTTTGAGAAAATCTGGTTTTTGTAATTTTTTAAAATTTCAAATATTGCGTCCAATATTGCGCAAAAACTACTAAAATTTTCAAATAAATGTACATTCCCGTAATGAAAGAACTCAGTTTGGACAAAGAATTTTATTTGAAGGAAAAATCTCAAACTTCAATTTTGTAGTTCTAGGAAGACGCCGAAAAAATTTCACCGTGAAATTGGGACCTATGCCACTTTAATAATTGTATTTTACTATATTCTTGCAAAAATTTAAAGAAAAAATTTGGATCCATTTTTGAGAAAAGTTTGAAAATGTCCGTGGAGCTTCATGTAAAGTACCCTCAAATTTTGAAGAAAGTTTCTCGAAATCGAGGCGCCACGAGTGGACGCAGATCGACCGGGAAATGTCCATTTTGGAAGAAATCGCAACTATGGTTTTCGCGCTAGTGTTGTTTACAGACGGTCAGACAGACAGACAGACTGACAGACGGACGGAGGGACGGACGTCTTGAAAAGACCCACTTTTTCCGTATCAGGGGACCTCAAAACGTCTATTTCCGTTGAAATCTCGAAATTGATTTTCCGCAGCATTACCTAACTTTACCTATACTACGTATATTACTCCGTATATATGTACATATACGGGAAAGTAAAATTAATGAGTACATGGGCTTTAAATAATATCAAGTAAAGTTTCCGGAAAAGTCGACAGTTTTCTGTGAAAACTAGCTCAACATTCCGCTTTTTGAGAAACATTCAAAAGCCATTTTTCATAAATGGCTTCAAATTTTTTGAATCTTTTGGAACGGATAGTACTAATTTCCTTCTTTAACATGACGTAAAGTTTATTTTGAGGAATATTTTTGTTTTTTCAAAAATTACACAAATGTATTTTTTAAGGTCTCTCAAATCTTTCATAAACACATTACCAGCAATTTTACACATATTATATTTGAGAGTTAAGGTGCTCTCAAATATCAAATGACTTCACATTATGTTTTTGGAAAACTCAAAAGTTTTCTGTTTTTGTAGCGCTTGAACGCCTCAAATTTTTAAAAGGAAATTGCCATCCAGCACGGGGTTTTACTGTTCTTTAATATTCTAAAATTAATATTTCAATTCAACCAGTAGGAGAGCGAAAAATTACGAAAATGTCAAAAAAGGTAGTTTGGGCGGCGATAGATGGCAGGTGGCACGAGTATGTGGCAATTCCGAATAGCTAGCCCAGACCCAAGGAAATAGAAAACTAATACGGAAAATTCTGTGCCATTATGTAGGACCATTAGTTTACCTTCTGCATTTATAGCACTCTAACTTCACATCAAACATGGTTTTGTTGAATAACTTAGCTAAAAGGGAAAAAACGCGAATCATGAACTAGTAGTTAGCGTGACCGCAGCGAGAAAGCGCTAATGCGGTCCTATAGATCTCATCAGGTAATTTTGAGAGGTGGAAAATCGTTAGGCGGGGTTCTGGAAACTTTTTTCTGGTTTTTTGAATAGTACACTTATTGCTCTGAAAAATGTCTTCAGAGATCATTTCTCTTACATAATCAGTTTATTAGGTATATGTTGGCATATGCATATTATAAAAGAATTAATGTAAATTAATATGTATTGCTGACCATGAAGGTATTATGGCAATGGAAAGATTGATGGAGAGGCGTAGTTGCAATAATACCATAAGATATTATGGCAACGAAAAGGTTGATAGACGAAATTGTCTGGGAAGAGTTTTTAATTCTCTGATTGCCGTACTCCATTCTCAAATATCTTCATGCAATTTAAACTTAAAGTTAGAAAGAAAAATTAATACAGACTCATTGAAGAGGGTACAAACAACGGGTGGTTTTATTTTCAACATTTTTACTTTCTCTCTCTTACTTCGTAAAAAAGAAAGATGTGTAATTGTGCGCCGGAAAACTGAAAATGTTCGGCAGAAAAACTCTTTTTGCTGGAGCCTGGTAACCAATAAGAGGATAAATCTAGTTTCAAAGTACTTTACATGAAGCATCAACAACATTTACCCTTCATTGATCCCGTGGATTACTATGGTAATCCAATCGTATTATTTCCCTGTTTACAGTGAAAGTTGACAAAGTTTGGACATGAACTTTTCAGCACCATTCATAGAAGGCCTCAGCTATCAAATTACAGTGAAATAGGACTTACGTGATAGCTGCACTAGCGATAAACGCTTAAAACAACTTGGATTACAATAGTAACGGTTCAGTTTCTGACCTAAACTGACTTCGTGAATATATCTGCAATCGATGTTCTGAATGTTTACACGAAGTACAACGGTGTAGAAAAGTTGACGAGAAGAGGATTTGTAAAGGATCTTGCTTTGTCTTTTATGAAACCAGAAATGAAAAGGATAATCGAGAGAAAATCTGTGCCGACAGCAGTAAGAACAAGCGGCCACTGAACGGTTGAAATTTTTTCAAAAAGAGCACCAATTTTGTATCCAACTTTGTCTTCGGGTACCAAAAAGGACTCTTTAAAAGAATGGTGCAGGACTCATTTTCGCTGAAATTTCTAATTTTTTGGAAAGTGTAAAAGATCATTTTTTAGCGTCTTCCTACATCACTAAATAGTATTTGAGTAAACCCCTTTAGCGTGCGTGTGTGTGAAGTTCCGCCTCTCACGGCTAGACCACTTCTCGTGCACCAATCGAGATATATGAACGCGTCTCCTGTTGGGGAACTGATAATTTGTTTTCCGAAGCAAGAAGATAATTTGTTTCCAGCAAGCAGATTCCAAGAAATTACCAAAAACGTGTTTTGGCGTTGCTATCTTTGTGCATACGATGGGAATTAAACCAACACCACCTAAATAGATCTATGCAGATTGCGTTGATTAAACCCCATTATTCCGTGGCTATTTTCAGTTCACGATACCATACTTTTTTCTTGAGGATGGCAACACTGATTTTTGACAAATGAGCAAAGATTAAATGAAAGTTGCCCGGCGGAATGTATCGTACATTCTGAAGTATTTCAGTTGTGAAGTATTTCATACATATTTTGTATAAAATATTTGCAACTTGCTTTGGAAAATTAAATTTGAAGAACATGAAGTGAATACGAAGGAAACAAGAACTGTAAATACTAAACAATACATTTCTTAAGCGTGCAAAAATTTATTTTCAATTTAATGTGACGTAAACTTATTCACATAAACATACAAAATAGTAACCTTTTAATACCTATATATATTGGCCTTCAGATCAAAAATCAGGATGAGTTTGTGTAAAATCTTAAAAGTAATGGACAAAAATACGGAAGTGTTAAGCAACTCAGGGGAATCAAATGTTGTTGTAGAAGATTTTGCGACAGAATTTTCCGAACCAATGGAGAATGATCTTATATTAGCATTAGAGGCACAGTAACACCTGAAAGTTTTTTTTACACCTATTATAATTTTAATTTTGCAATATTACTAGTTTGTATCCCATTTGGAGTTAATATACAAGGCCATTGAGTGTTGGGAATTTTTGAACTGGAGAATAAAATGAACAGCTACTATGATTCATTGGTAAGTCCAATGCCAGATACTCTAACAACATATATGAACAAAGCTACGCAAGAAAGAAATGACGTATGAATGAAATTTTCAACCCATGAATATACTTTTATAACAGTTAACAGCGTCGGCGCCTACACATTCAACTAGTTTATAATATTGAATAGAGGTATTTTTCTCCTGGATGAAATCTGTTCCTTAAAGATGCATCTTTAAATAAGTTTATGTTCAATTTTTCAAAAATACGAGTTGTTTTCCTGTAATTTTGTGAAAATGTAGGTAATTTGTTTCTCAAAACTTGCTCCAAAATTTCTTTAAATATTCTCCTAACATGTAAAAAGGGACGGAAAATATATGGTGCTAATCCCATTTTCGGCGATCTCTTCATTTTCTTGAAAATTGCAAAAAATTACAATTTAAAAATTACAAAATTGAAGATAGAGATTTTTCTTTTCGACAAAGTCTGTTTTAAAAAACCAGCTCTGTAATAAAGGTGAATTTCACGTTTTTAAAAACCAAGAGTTTTTCTAGTAATTCTGTCTGGAACTTATGAAATATCTAAAAAATGCTCAGACTCCGCTCCAGTTTTTAAAACAAAATTCTCCTCGTATGCAACAACTAACGCTGAAATATTTTGCTAGTTTCATTATCGGCGAACTGTCTGTGTTTTTGAAATTTGCAAAAAGTTAACTTTAAAACTTGCAAAATTGGAAAGAGCGATTTTGCTTTAATCTTTTGTAAAAAATCAACTCTTTAAAAAAGGTAATGAACAATTGTTTGAAAAAGCGAGTTGATTTCGCGTAATTTGTGTGTGAAATTTAAGCAACTTCTAAAAAAATTATATTTTCAAAAATCTTACCAAATTTTTTCATTAAAAGTTTAAATTAAAGTATATAACATCAGATTGTAATCTAGTTATGCTAAAAATGCACATACTATTTCGCATTATTTCTTACTGTTTTGCAGTATTAGAATACTACATAAACGTCTAAAATTGTTTTCAACCAGCCAAAGATTTTTGCCCGTCTGCCTAGAACAACACTAATGCCTAAACAATTCGTTCAATACTTCTCAAAATAATTATTTCCTGGTTAATATGGCCCGACTCAAAGCTCTGGGGTTTTCAAAAACATTCTTTAAATTTTGGAGGCAGCTACTTTACACAACGCCCCTGGGACATTTTCAAAATTTTCTTAAAAAATGGCTCCAAATTTTTTCTTTTAATTTTCTTTGAGAATAGAGCGAGATACACTTTTTTACGTACGATTTTCACTGTTTACTCTGAATTTTCGAAAATTGCAAAAGTTATTGCGTCTTTCTACGAGTTCAACTACAGAATTTAAGACAGTTTCTTCAGTTGAAATTTGTTCTCCATAATAAGTTCTTTCATTAACCTTTTCAGTGCTATGTTTCTTTAGGGGAAGCGGCGCTGGGGCGCCCGGTCCGCTTGGGTCGCCTGTGGCCTGCTTTCTTATAACAATGGGCAGCCCTTCGCACTGCGCGCGGCGCGGGTAGAGCTTTAACCCATTAATGCCCAGCATACCATATATGATACGCTAATTTCTGGTCAACTCAATTTTGCTTCTTTTGCAATACTTTGTGAATTTTAGTTCTTCAGTAATCGTAGACATCCCAAACGACACATATAAGCAAGATATTTCATTCTTGAATGCCAGATGTTGGTTTAGCCTCGCCAGGGTGTACACTGTCTTGGGTCGGTTCGAATCTTCATCTAAAACCGTGCTTAGCTGCTATAAACCTGTGGTTAAGTCGGAGGGAGAGGCCGATGTAAAGCAAAAGGTGGTTGGTCTGCATCGAAGTTGACGGGGTTTATGCAGCTAAAGTTTGAACGGTTTTGCTTCTTTTAATAGAAAAAAATGCTCAATAACCACCGTTTGGCGCTTCGAGAGCGCTCTAGTAGTATAATTTAGAAACATAACAATTGAATAGCACTAAAAGTGGCAAAAACATGCTACCAGAGGTCTGCAAAGGCTACGGAACTCTCTTGTGCGGAACGCGACAAGAATGGGCGAGCGTTATGCGAACAGAATCATTCTGGGCAGTAATGTTAATTCTGGGTAAAATATATCTCACGTGATGGTTTTCTCCTCCCTCTACTTATTCTATCCTACGATTATAACATAAACCACGTTGTGGTTTTTATCATATTCAGGCTGCCGGCCGGCCACCGCCGCCGCCGATTCGCTGACGAAATCTGCCGGAACACTCCAATAGTGACCTCCAAGGGCCATAAAAAAAACTACAGCTAGATAATACCTTCACACAGCCGATTCACTGCATGACAGTCTGTTGACAGCAGGAAAGAGGCATGCAAAAATACATCATCAAACAGAAAGTTTCTTCAGTTGAAATTTGTTCTCCATAATAAGTTCTTTCATTAATGGCACGTACATATTTTTGAACATTTTAGTAATTTTCCCTCAGTATTGCGTAAATCATGTGCAATATTAAAAATAAAAAAAAGAATTTTTTGAAAACGGTTCGAAATTTTTCCTTTAAACTTTTGATAGTGTTAGTGCTAGAGGTACTGTAACAGATGACATCAGCGCCATTTTCTTGTAATTGGTTTTCCAAAAATTACACAAATATAATTTCTTTGGCATTCTCTTAGTTCATTAATATTTACATTTCCAGGTAGTTGAATGCATTACTGCGGTTGTGAGTACATGTACTTCAAATGATGTCTTACAAATGTTTTCAAATCCTCAGAAATTTCTCAAAACTCTGTGAAAATAAGCTCAGATTTCCGAATTTTAGGAAACGCACAAACTCCAGTTTTTCGAAAACAGCTAGAAATGTTTTCTTTGTTTTGAACGAGTAGTTTTAAATGTACTAAATAATATGACATCTGTAGTGGCAGACACGTTAATTAAAGTTCGCCGGCGGAAAGTTCAGCCCTAGCAAAGCACTAGTTTAGAGGCGAGGCGGAAAAGTCGTGGAGGCACGATCAGGGTCGCCCCACCTCAACCCTCCCCTTCACGGGGCGGTCAAGAGGGTCGTCGGCACAGTGGCTGATAAGCACCGCATGCGGCATTAGAGATTTGGGAGCGATGGCCGAGCCGAGTGTTCAAGTCGAGGAGATTGTGTTTGCAACCCTGGATTTTGTATTTTGGTATAGATTCTGGATTATTGGTGACTCGGCTATTCTTGGCAGATCTCCCGGAGTATTTGTTAAATTGGTTTGTATATTGGTTAACAATTTTGGAACTGTGGAGAACAGTTGTAATAAACTGGTTTGGTTTGAACTTAACATTTTATTTGTTCCCGTTGTCTCCACGAACAAAATTGACCGCATCCTCATCAATAAAATGGAATGTATGCAAAAAGCAGAAGTGAATGAAACCCTTATCAGAATCCAGGATGGCAACGGTAGAAGTAAACACAAAGAAACTAGAAGGAATCCACAACTCACATGACAGAAACCTTCAACGCAGTATCATCGACGTAAACACCTACAAATTCAAACGAAAGGAAAGCATCGCTGACATAGAGAAACACACATTTCAAAACATTTAAGAGAAATACGATTCACTGCATGACAGCCTGTTGACAGCAGGAAAGAGACATGCAAAAATACATCATCAAACAGAAAGAATTTCAAGATGAGTACTGTAACACAAATGCTTCTACAAGAAAGAAAGAAAGAAAAAAAACTACTGCTACACAGGACCAATCCTGATAAAAATAAATCCGAAAAGGACACAAGAAACAAAGAAGTACCTAGTGGTGCTACAGAATGGCACAGACTTTCCCGTATTAGTTT
Organism: Acheta domesticus; assembly: GCA_031308135.1. Classification (NCBI taxonomy): domain Eukaryota; kingdom Metazoa; phylum Arthropoda; class Insecta; order Orthoptera; family Gryllidae; genus Acheta; species Acheta domesticus. The sequence goes on from JAHLJT010004567.1 coordinate 86,405,946, forward strand.
TCTATTTTCTTGGGTCTCGGCTAGCTATTCATACTTGTCACATACTCTTGCCAACTGCCATCTATCACCGCTAAACTACTTTTTTTTTATTTCTTAATTTTTGGGTTTCTTAATAGTAGAACGGAAATATTATTTTAAGAATATTAAAAAGCACTGAAACCTCGTCTTTAATGGCCATTTTCTTTGAATGATGTGGAGACGTTTTTAAGAAAATGGCGTTTAAGCGCTACTAAAAATCTGAAATTTGAAGCTCTTTTAAACAGGAATCATTTGTTTTCTCGAAAAAGTTGAAGTCATTATTTGAAGTCATTTAAATGACTAACTTACAAATACAATGGTGTTTGCAAATTGTAGGAAAATTGCATGTTAACGGTGGAAAAATATTTCTAAAAAACCTACATTAGTGTGATTTTTTAAAAAAACAAAAATATACCCCAAAATAAAGTTTACGTTATATTAAAGAGTGAAATTAGCACAACTCGTTCGAAAAGTTTTCAAGAAACTTTTCTTAACGTTATTTAAAGCATATAAACTCATAAATATAATAATGTGAACAAATCGCCGCTAACATAAATATTAACGACGTCAAAAACAGGTAAAATTTATATTTTTGTAATTTTTGAAAAAAAGAAATGAATAAAGCAGAATAGCGTTTACGTAATCTCATAGAGTACATTAGGCACTATCGTTACCAAAACTTTAAAGAAAAAATCTGGAACCGTTTTCGAGAAACTCTAGTTTTTGTAATGTTTACTTTCCCATACATGTCACGTATACGTGAATAACCCATACATACATATACGGAGTAATATACGTAGTATATGGAAAGTTTTGTTTGGGGTCTCCTGATACCGAAAAAGTGCTTTTTTTTTCAAACCGTCCGTCCGTCCGTCCGTCAATCTGTGAACAACACTAGCTCCTAAACCATACATGGGATTTCTTCCAAAATGTATATTCCCTGGTCAATCTGAGTCCACTCGAGTCGACGCGATTTTGTAAAAATTTCTTCAAAATTTGGGTTACATTAAATGTAGCTCCCGGACATTTTCAAAAGTTTCTCAAAAACGTCTCCAATTTTTTTCTTTAAATATCTTGTAAGACTAGAGTAAAATGCACTAATAAAGGATGGCATAGGTCTCATTTTCACGGTTAACTCTGAATTTTCCAAAATTTCAAAAGTTTGAATTTTATTCGGCGTCTTCCTCCAACTACAAAATTGCAAATAGAGATTTTTCCATATTGCTCTATTCTTGTGTTTGTTTGTTTGAAAAATTGCAAAAATGTAATTTTTTTCACTTGCCACTCACGTCGTTAACGCATCAGCGGCAATTTGTTGATATTATTATATTAATGAGTACATGTGCTTTAAATAATGTCAAGAAAAGTTTCACGAAAACTTAACCGTTTTCTGTGAAAACTAGCTGAAAATTCCGCAATTTCAGACAAGATCAAACATCTATTTCTCATAAATGGCTCCAAATTGTTTCTTCAAACTTTTCGAACGGAAAGTGCTAATTGCACTCTTTCATGACGTAAAGTTAATTTTGGGGTATTTTTTATTTTTTTCAAAATTTACACAAATGTATTTTTTAAGACCTCACATCTTTAATGACGTAGAGAAAATGGGAGCAATCTATGGTTATATTTGTGACCGTAAATGCTCCAAATAACTTCAAAGAAGTATTTTGAAAACTCAAAACTTTTCTGCGAAAAAGAGCTTCAAATTTCGCAATTTTAGTAGCGCTTAAACGTCATTTTCTTAAAAACGGCCCGAAATTTTTAAAAGAAAATTGCCATTTAGAACGAGGTTTTTGTGTTTTATGTGGGTATTGAGTGTATGTAATTTCATACTTTCAGTTTCAAGAACGTTTCTCTATATATTGTATTATAATAATGTCGTTTAATATTTACCCTGTCACTCCAAAAGATAAAAATGTCACAAATACGTTCATAGTGCAACGGAACCTAATTCTCTCACAATTTATATATTAATAATTGTCACCACATTGGGCATACAACAGAAACGATTCCTAATTCTCTTCTTTTATTATTTACAACAACAATAAGAATGTTACTCTTGTGAATATTGATATATCAGTACTACGAGAATATGAAGTGGAACCACGGAATTTTTACGAAAATTAATTAGTGCCTGGGTTTGCGAAGCCCACATATACAGGATACGGGTATTTATCGTCTATTGTGGGATATTTATAGGCAGCCATGCCTCTTTTCTTAACTCCCCGAATAAATAAAACGAAATCTTTCAAACAGCATTGCCACCATCAGTACTGGTGCAATGGTATTTATTGAAAAACAATTTACCCGGTATAATTGCCGCCTCTCGTTGCTGATACAAACACATACTTATTTATAGAGCCTTTAACCCAGAGAAAACACACAAAAAAATATTTACTCGCATTCATGCAGAGCTAATAATTAGCTGATCTCGGCAATTGCGGGTAATTTTGCAATTGCGTCTTTTTGCCACCTTTCAAGACAGCCGCGCCTGGTACTTCGAGGCAGCAGAAGAGGCGATCATCAGGTCATAAGCTGCACCACTTCTGTTTCTGTGTTGTTGTTTATTTAATTCAAGAGCTTAGAAGGGCAGGTACGCGGCTCACATGCCGTAATATTTTCGCACTGCGGAGTGGGGGGAGTGGGGTGAGACGGGATGCGGCATGAATGAGGTAACAAAACGGCTCTTTAATCCAATCTGTTCAGTATGCTTCAGAAACAAAACTGTAATACTGACGATATGGAGGGTAGTTATGACTGATTTATCGATTTATTAACAGCAAAGTAACAATTATTTAGTAAGAGCTAGCTTAGAGAGAAGTCAAAAAGATATCTCGTAAAACATTACCGCCAAACTCTTCATTATTTATTACAATAATAATGTATTATTATTATTGTGGAATTCGCATATAAATAAAAGAAGAAAATTTAATAAAATTATTAAAATACTAATAAAATATTAATAAGTTGTAAATTAATAATTACGGACAATAATAAAATATAATTTCAATAAAATGACACAAAATGTATTTAAATGCTCAAAGGGAGGCTCAAAATGGGATCAAGCGTTTATTCTTTTCAACATAGTGGCTGCAGTACGCAGAACAGTAACAAGAACAGAAAAAGTGCTTTGCCTTTCTTCCAACTAAAATTAGACACATTCTCTCAGCCCGAAATCTGAGGCGCCGGGGATCTCTAAAATTAAAAGGGTTGTCGAAGGTATTTCTTGCGTTGCCAAATTGCCAAAACAAGAGATGGTATTTTCAGACATGTGTTGCCAGATACGATAAAGCCCCAGTACTTTACATTCACAAAAAATTCATTCACACAAGCGCGTATTTCTTTCTAATGGTCATGTTACTCCTACTTTATTCTTAAAGTAGTTTTTTGTAATCTTTTCCAAAACACATAACTTGGCCTTCTTACAAATGTCTGTTATGATGAAAACAAAAAAAATGTCAAAAATGGTACCACTTCTCTTTGGGTGTCTTGATAATAGCCTGGCGTGGAACCAAAAAAACACCTTCAATTCCAGCTCACCCCGGTTCTCAACATCATTCAACATTTGTCCAGCAAAATATACCACGGACGTGGACATCCATTAATTTCTGAACATACACTGTTTAAAATTCAACTTCAACAGGGCGTTGTTTCCACCTTCCGTACCCCGCCAAGTCTACCGGCGTTCGCTAACTCCGTCCTTCACTAAAAGTCCCAAAAAAAATCGCCGTCTCTCTCCGTCATTTGTCACATACATGTTTTTTATGCATTTTATTTCTTATTTTGACGTGCACTTTCTCACATTCTCGACATAAATTAATTATGTAATTTTTTCATTCTTCTTACAGCTCCAATATGTCCTTGTTTCGTCATTCTTATTAAAATTTTCATCCTTATTTACATAAGATGTTCTCCCGTTCACTTGTCTTCCGAAAAAGTAAAATTATTATAATTATTTATTATTTTTGTTTATTTATTTCTACCGATCTGTTCTGATTTCACTGATTTTTCAATTCCGTCGTAATAAATACACAAAATGTTCTTACGCCTCCGTACCATCACTTGTCACTACTATGAACAATGTTTTTTTTAGTAAAATATTCCGAATATTCGATTTTATGACATGTCAATTGAGACGTCAATAGATTTACCGCGCGGTTCTATGTTCTTGACCTCTGAGGAATTGGGTCTAAGGTTACAGAAAAGCTTTCAGACTTCTCCAGTGATATATAAAAATGGAATGATTTGGATGGGGATTAGAAATGGAATGTCAGATACTCGTCAGTAGTAGTAGTAGTAGTAGTAGTAGTAGTAGTAGTAGCAGGAGCAGCAGCAGGAGCAGCAGCAGGAGCAGCAGCAGGAGCAGCAACGAAGGAGGAGGAGGAGGAGTAGCAGCAGTCGGAGCAGTAGCTGCAGCAGTAGGTGTAGCAGCAGTATGAGTAGCAGCAGTATGAGTAGCAGCAATAGGAGTAGCAGCAGTAGGAGTAGCAGCAGTAGGAGTGGCAGCAGTAGGAGTAGCAACAGTAGGAGTAGCAGCAGTAGGAGTAGCAGCTGTAGGAGTAGGAGTGGTAATGAAAAGATAGCATGCAATCCACAGTGATGCCCCTAAGGGGATAGGGGATATTCAAAGCAGTTGGATGCCAGCCACGTTTTCGACAAAGGCTTCTGTAGATGCCACACGGTGGGTGGTTCCGTGCTGTGAATGCAACTACATACAGGATCAGTACGGGTTTCAGGGGTTTGTTTCTTTTGAGACGAATGAAATGAATGTACACTTGTGAATGAATTTAATCCTTGAAAATTGATAGTTAGTTTTACAAATTAGTAATTTAGCAGTAAGCCGGAGGACCAATGAATACATTTTAAGTTTCTTTTTTCTTGAAGTTCACTTTTACTCACAGTTCGATGATAGTGTCCAGCAAGCACCAACCCAGATCATACCGCTGAGTGTGAATGCCGTCGGATGAGATTCGCTGTAGATGACACGGATGGCGGCCTGAATGGCACAAACGGGCACGTACTCGGCCTGACTGGAGCGTCCCGTTAGTGCAGATTTGGCCAGGTGAAGACTGATTCACAGGTGGCCCGAATGTAGATCGCGGCCTGCTGGCCGCGCTGATTGATTGCCGGAGTCTTGATAGGCAAACCAAGGACAGCAGACTCGTTCGCAGGCTGTCTGACGAATGGAGCGAATACTGACACTCGTCCGACGTATTGACAAAGGTGTCAATAATAGTTGATTGTCTCGTACTGTTGTAGGCTGATGTCGAAGTTAGCAAGTGAGATGCTTAGGCGTACGATAATGCTGAGCAACAGAAGTGAAGTTGTAGCACTTATCGAAATTGGCTGTTGGTAGCCTTGCTTGTAGAAGTTGACGGTAATAGTTTGACTGTGATAGTTGGCTGTAGTAGTTTAGAAGTGACTGTAGAAGTTTCAGTAGTAGCGTAGAAATGTCTGATAGAAGTAGTAGTGATAGCGTTGATCGGAAGTTTGACTGAATAGTGGCGCGTGGGAGCCAAGTTGCCGTATTTATTTAGCATATGTTTCCTAGTACAGATAGGGAGAGTCACGTGATTGATTGATTGATTCGTGTTTCCGGGCGCATCAACTAATAATTACGTCGTTAATCCCGTACGTGTAGTGCGTGTTTTTCTCTGGAGGTGGCGATGATCTTTTCCCCGCCGGATGGCGAGATCTGGCGCCGATCTACCGTCGACCAGCGAGGTTTTCCCCTCAACCAGGTATCTCCCACCAGCGGGGCATCGCCCCAGCCGGGGCAAGCTGTAAGCTCCCGACCGGTCTCCCGGCATGTGTGGTAATGTAGTGCATGTTAGTGTAAGTGTGTGTGTAAGAGGAGAGGATAGGACAAGGAAGAGGAAGCAAAGATCGCACGCGGTCCGTGGCCCGTTTGTTAGGGTACTGCTCGGCATTCGCCAGGTGTTGATCGAAAAAAACACGGAAAACTACCAATCAGACCAGCCGGCCACTAGAATTCTCCTCCAGACGGTGACTGAACTCGACCTAGCTGACTAGCTAGTGTTGAAAATCCCGCCGCCGTCGGGACTCGAACCTAGAACCTCCCGGTCAGAGGGACTCCAATGACATCAGGTTGATCTGAGCCATTTCTCCCGGTGATAGTCACGTGACATTAGCTGTTAGTCTATGACATGCGGTGAGACGCAGGGTGCCGCGAGAGTTGCTCGCTGTTTGCTGTTATTGTCTGGAGTGTGTCACGTGACTTTGGCTCGACACTTGAGGTGCCCGCGATGACTGCATCTCATTAGCAGTGTTAGGGTATGTTTTCCATGCGAACCGCGGTGCACCGGTTGAGAGAAGACTGGCGGCTGTGCCCGCGCGGCCGCGTGCACCTTTGTCGGTGAAAAGTTTTTAGCGCGAATATTGGCGAAGGAGGCACGTACGATTTCTATAAATGTTTGTATACACATCTGGCCGAAGGATTAGTAGAGGGACAGGTAGAGGGTTAATGGGGGCGTGAGCTACTGGCCGCGCGCCGGCGGAGGCTCAGCTCTCAGTAATGACTCCTTCGTCCCTTCCCCGGCTACAGTACAATGGGTAGCGACGGTTCGGCGCTCGCGGCAGAGAGGGCTCAACGAGAATTGTTTTTATTTATTTATTTATTTACGTCAAAAACAGTTAAAA